>BHEV01042134.1:0-36797 GCA_004319985.1 Emydocephalus ijimae
AACTGGCACGGGACTTCCAGGAAGTGTTTGACAGCACCCTAGGCAAGTACCGAGGGCCCCCCATCTCCTTCAGCCTAGACCTAACATTCCCCCGAGACGCCTAAGGCCAAGGCAGGTGCCTTTTGTACTCAGGCCAAAAATAAGACGAGCAAATTGACAAGCTCGTCAAGCAAGGGGTCCTACAACCAATTGATCATGCCCAGTGGGAGACCCCAATAGTCACCCCAGTCAAGCCCGATGGGTCGGTGAGAATCTGCGGGGACTATAAGGCCACCCTAAATTGCGCCTTACAACAAAGCGCCTACCCTGTCCCAGTAGTGCAGCACCTTCTACACTCACTGGGGAGAGGCAAGGTTTTTGTGAAACTCAACCTGGCCCAAACATACCAACAGCTACCGGTCGACGCAGAAACCGCGGAGGCGCAAACCATAGTTACGCACCGGGGAGCTTTCTGATGTAACCGACTCCAGTTTGGAGTCATTGTGGCACCTGGAATTTTCCAGAGCCTCATGGAGAGACTCTTGAAAGGAATTAAGGGGGTGGTGCCCTACTTCGACGACGTGCTGGTGTCAGCAACCAACCAGCTAGAACTAGAGGGTCAGCTAAGGGAGGTGCTAACGAAATTCAAGGAAACCAGGCTAAAAGTGAAGAGAGAAAAATGCCAGCTTTACACAGAGCAGGTCGAGTTCCTGGGGTACCTCCTAGACCGGCACGGCATCCACCCAACCGCAAACAAAATCAGAGCCATCAAGGAGGCCCCCACACCGAGGAATAAAATGGAACTGCAGGCATTTCTGGGACTGCTTAATTTTTACAATGTTTTCCTGCCCCAAAAGGCGACCGCGGTGGAGCCTTTGCATAGGCTCCTGGACAAGGCGGCCATCTGGACTTGGGGGAAATGTGAGGAAGCCGCCTTCAGGAAAACCAAGGACCTGCTCACCTCGGATGCCATCCTCATCCAATACAATGAGACCCTACCACTCGCCGTTACATGCGACGCCTCACCCTTTGGCGTCAGCGCCGTCCTCAGCCACACACTCCCGGTTGGAAGAGAAGCACTCATCACTTTCTTCTCGAGGACACTCACCAAACCAGAGAGGAACTATAGCCAGCTGGACAAGGAGGCCCTCGCCATCGTCGCAGCAGTGAAGAGGTTCCACGAGTACCTCTATGGCCGCACGTTCACAGTCATCACAGACCACAAGCCGTTGCTGGGCATCCTGGCAGGGAACCGGGCCACCCCGAACATCTTATCTCCCAGAATGACAAGGTGGTCTGAATTCCTTGCTGCCTACAGCTACCAGCTCACACACCGACCCGGTAAGACTATCACACACGCAGACGCTTTGAGCCGCTCGCCATTACCTGACCTAGACACCGACCCANACCCGATCTACCCATAACCGCATCAGACATTGCCCAAGAAACTAATAAAGACAAACGTCTGGCGTGGGTGTTACATTGGGTAGAAAAAGAGTGGCCGGAAAAGCACAACGACGAAGCATTCAAAACATTCCGGAACCGGCAAACAGAACTCTCCCTACAAAAAGGGTGTGTACTGTGGGGGGATAGGGTTATTATTCCAGAAAAACTTCAAGGGAAGGTATTGGGGTTGTTACACGAGGGGCACCCGGGCATCGTTAGAACGAAAGCCCTGGCCAGAAGTTACGCTTGGTGGCCAGGGATGGACAAGCAAATTGAGGCCTGGGTGGCAAGATGTCAACGCTGCCAAGAAACCAGACTGAGCCCTCCCGCAGCACCGATCCTGGAATGAGAAACCCCCAGGGGACCTTGGTCTAGGGTCCACATAGATTTTGCTGGGCCCACCAAGGGACATACATTCCTAGTAACCGTAGATGCTTACTCCAACTGGTTGGAGGTAAGCAACATGAAAACCACCTCCACAGAGGCCGTGACCAAGGAACTTAGCAAACTATTCGCAACCCACACTCCCCCGGATGTCATCGTGTCAGACAACAGGCTGCAATTCACCTCACTAGAATTTGAAAAATTCCTAGCAGAACGGGGCATACGACATGCACTGACAGCTCCGGCACATCCAGTGGCGAACAGAAGGGCAGAACGGATGGTTCAATTCACGAAAAAAACCATCCAGAAAATCGAACCTGGGGAAATCCAAGAAAAAATAAATAAAATGCTTTTTATACAACATATAACCCCAAACATGACAACAAACAAAAGCCCGGCANTGAGCCCTCCCGCAGCACCGATCCTGGAATGAGAAACCCCCAGGGGACCTTGGTCTAGGGTCCACATAGATTTTGCTGGGCCCACCAAGGGACATACATTCCTAGTAACCGTAGATGCTTACTCCAACTGGTTGGAGGTAAGCAACATGAAAACCACCTCCACAGAGGCCGTGACCAAGGAACTTAGCAAACTATTCGCAACCCACACTCCCCCGGATGTCATCGTGTCAGACAACAGGCTGCAATTCACCTCACTAGAATTTGAAAAATTCCTAGCAGAACGGGGCATACGACATGCACTGACAGCTCCGGCACATCCAGTGGCGAACAGAAGGGCAGAACGGATGGTTCAATTCACGAAAAAAACCATCCAGAAAATCGAACCTGGGGAAATCCAAGAAAAAATAAATAAAATGCTTTTTATACAACATATAACCCCAAACATGACAACAAACAAAAGCCCGGCAGAGCTGCTAATGGGGAGAAAATTAAGGTCCCCACTCGACAGACTGCACCCCACATACAACCCGGAAAACCCCCAAACTCCTCCAGCAAGCACCGGTCCTTTGCGCCAGGTGACGCCGTCTACACAAAGAACCGAACCGGAGACCCACTATGGGTACCAGTGACCATAACCTAACTGACAGGCCCCCACTCGTACCGGCTACAAACAACCGACAGACGAGCGTGGAAACAGCACATCGACCAAATAAGATCAAGAACGGCCATAAGAAACACAACTGACATGCAACCAGACACAGACGAACCCCTTAATACAAGCCAAGAGGGGAGGGAATACCCCAAGAACCAAAACCCAAGAGAAAGAAACCAGCCATACTCACCAGCAAGCAGCCAGCCCGAAACTTCCCCAGGGAGAAGCAGCCAGGCCAGCTCGACCAGCCCGGAAAGACCAGGCGGGAGCGGCGAAAACCACAGCTCAACCAGCCTGGGTAGACCGGGAGGGAGCTGTGACAAGCGGCCCGGCAGGGCCTTCCAGACGGTTCCAACGACGAGACCAAGAGAAACAGAGAACCCGACCGAACCGGCTGGGAGCCAACCAAAAACTGACCTGTGCAGGTCCAGTAGGCAAGTACGGAGCCCCGCCTACTTACGGGACTACGTCACGTAGGACCAAACCA
This sequence comes from Emydocephalus ijimae, assembly GCA_004319985.1. NCBI lineage: Eukaryota > Metazoa > Chordata > Lepidosauria > Squamata > Elapidae > Emydocephalus > Emydocephalus ijimae. The sequence continues at coordinate 3,350 of BHEV01042134.1, forward strand.
AGAGGGGAGGGGTGTTCTGTATGTTCATTTACATTCTTGAAACCCCGCATTTTGATTGGCCAAAGTACAGGGTGATCCGATTGGTCTAGCGAGCCACGCTGATTGGCCCGCTAAGAATCTCCCATGATTGGTGGAAACGAATCGCGGGAGATTCAAAGCGGTGCCATTGGCCGCGGCCGCCGTGGCTTGAGAACAAAAGCCGCTGTTTTTTCCTCGGAGCCAGATCGGTTCTGGGGACCAATAAAAGAGCTAAAAACCACATCACTGACTCCAGGTCTCCTTACCGCGACGGACACGACAGATACCCCAGACAGATACCTGATCTGCCAGCCTGCATTAGACTAGCATGGCAGATTATATCTATTCCTCAAATGTGAATACAACTTCAAAAATGAAAAGTGCTGATACAAAATAGTAATTGGTGGCTTTAATGCAAGAATAGAAAGAACAATAATTGGAGAAACATGAATTGGAGAAGCACGAATGGCCCATATGGAAGTAATGAACAAGATAATAGAGGTGATAGACTAGTAGATTTTGCTGAAGGACAGGAGCTTTATACCATAAACTTATTTTATAAGAGAAAAGCTAACAGAAAACGAACATGGAAGAGTCATGTGGACAGAGAAGTGAAATTGACTACATCCTGTCAAGTGATAAAAATATATTCTTTGTACCGTCATCAATCGCTTTAATATTGGAAGTGACCATAGAATGGTACAAGCTACTGTAAAGTGAAGATAGAATGTCAAAAAGAATGTATGAAAATTAAATAAAGATGTCACAAAAATGAAAATAAACAGTGATCATCTGTTAGATAAGAGTAGTGATTATGAGATTAATTTAATTTAAATAATTTAATTTAATTAACTTTAGTCTATTGCAAGATTTGGAAAAGAACAACATTACAGACCAAAATGAAGAAATAGCCAAAACCATCCTTGAACTTGCCATATCTATAGTACCACCAGAAAAACACTTTGTATAATCAAAAATCTCAACTGTAACTATTGATTTAATAAAAAAAAACCACAGCCAATTAAGTATCACTAATAAACTTGAGTACTTTGAACTTTGCAAGACCTTAAGAAAATGTATCCAAGAGGAAAAAGGTCAGCAGTCAACATGCAGCTCGTGGGGGGGGGGGGAGAAGGGATTAATAGAGCAAGCTTACAAATGCAAGCTTACAAATGCAAGAAAGAAGATTTTTTCATTAAAACATGAAGATGGCTCTGTGTGTAGAACAAGACAGGAAATGTGAGAAATAGTTGATAAATTCTACAGATTATTATTATAGATTAAGGTAAAATGAACAATTCATCACAGACATCTGAAGAGATTCTCAGTCATCCAGGTCATGGTTGTTCCAAAAGTGCTTTTTCAGGATGCAACTGGACTTTCTTGTTTTTTCTTGGAAGATGTTTTGGTTCTCATCCAAGAAGCTTCTTCAGCTCTGACAGGATAGTGGGAAATGGAAGGACTTGCAGGCAGCTGGTCATTTGCATCCTAGAGAGTCCTTAAAGCAATTGGAGGTTCATCTATGTCCTTAGGATCACCTGAATAGTGCTGCTGGTTCCTGTAGTCTGAAATCTGTTCCTACTCAAAGAAAAAACATGAAAGTCCAGTTGCCTCCTTTGAGACAATTCATCACAGAGTTTTAATTTGCAAGTGGCTTATTTCCACTTCTACATTTGATGCAAATGATTGTATAAATGGCAGTGCTGGTGGTGCTATATGACTTAAAACAGTAAGCTAGCAAGTTGAAATGGTTTTAATACATTCACCTATAATCCTCATGGTTTGTTGAGTCTGGCGGCTTACTAATACGGCAGCTGTTAAACCATTTAGGGGCACAGTTTTCTGCTGTGAAGAAGACCAATCTTAGGGCTGATGAGTTGAGGGTAGTAGCTAAAGCTCCCCATTTAGTTCCACATAATTCTTGGAGTACTTTGTTCCTAGTATTTTTGCCTCTGTATTCTCTAGGTCTTTTTTGTAAGGGACCATCCAATCCAATGTTACTTCAAGGTAATTTGGAAGGGGGTCATAAGGGAATAAATTCTTATTTAAATAGATTTTGGGGGCACCATATGCTAGTTTGTGGTTAAGGTGGAAGTATGCAGTTACTGTTTTGCTGGTGCTAGTAGTGAGCCTCCAGTCAGGGAAAAATTTTCCCAAGATTTTGAGATCTTTGGACAGGAGGCTATCAGCCACCCCTGTGTGTTTTTCATGTACTGCTATGACCAAATCATCAGTTTATCCAAATTTGCATCCCTTGTTGCTAGCATATGTTTAATCTTCTAACCTTATTTATGTTGTCCTGCATTATTATCTGAAAGGATCTATCACTCAGAATGTTATTTAGTGTTCAATTTTTGCAGGGGTTACTATGGCAAATTTGTATAAGAAGCCATCCTTCTAAATTGTGTCATATTTGCAGTTATGTCTATGAACACAACCATGGTTTTGAGGCCTCATTGAAATCCTGCTTCAATATAATATACTATAGCCTATTAGCTTAGCACCTGGTCTACACAACTCTGGTCTTGTCGCAAACCAGCTTGTTTCACAGGCAGATATTCATCGATAATGGGACCTATCCTGTTTATAATTAATATTTCCAGAGTTTGTAGCAGGAACTCCAAAGAGTGATTTGGGAGTAGCTTTCAACTCTGTCTTGTGGTTTGCCAGGTTTTAGGAGTTTTAGCTTTTTTGAATTCTGGTGGAGGCAGCCATTGGAAAGTATGTCTCAGAGGAATTTACCAATACAATTCTGTGTGTGCCTCCCAGAGTTTATTAGGAATGCTGGATGAATGCCATTGCAGCCTGTTGCTTTACCACATTCCAGATTACCAATGTCAATGCCAATTTCCTTTATAGAGAAGGGACAGGAGAACTCAGAAAATATTCAGCTTACCACCCAAAATTTGAAGTGCTTTCTTGATGAGAATGGAGTGTCCTTTCACCCCGAAGCTCTGGAGAGAGATACAACTTGAGAGGCTATTTGGTCAGAAGTTACTTTGGATGTTTGTTGTGTGGGTTGTCTAGCTCCATCCAGATTTCTTGATAGGCTCAAAGCTTTCCTCCTTGGAGAAACATATTATAGACAAGAAGTATATTATCAGCCTTGGTACTTTGGTAATTAGTTTATTATGCCTGTGTGGTTATGATTGGATAAAATGGGGCAGTCCTATCATCCAATGCTGATACTATTACAAATATAGCAGGTCAGTTATGATGGTGGAAAAGTCCCGTTTGATAATTTGTTGGAAACATTAATATAAAAATGGCTATTGGATGTACAAAATGCTATCTGACTATTTCCAAATCTAAATTGTTGAGATGTTCAACTAGCAGTTTAGCATTTTGTTTCTATTATACACTGATGGCATATTAAATTTAAATAATATTTGGATTTTATTCTCATTTGCAAACATTCTGCCTTCTTGTTAAAACATCAAGAGTTGTTAAGTCAAGAGCCCAAAAAGCTCTTACCTTATGGATAGACAATGTTCAAAGGTGCTAATGGTCCCTGTCAAAGCAAGTGACTTTTGACATTGCCAAGATTTCTTGCAACTGAGTTTCTGTTCTTTCATTCAAATTCTCTGATTAAAGTAAGTAGCCCTTTCAAGAAGGGAAATGAAGTAGTCAACCCTTTACATTTTTTTTTAAAACCCTCCTTTCTTTATTATCACATATCTTCAATGAGAAGATATTTCCGTGAGTGTATATGTGTGTGTGTGTGTGTTTGTGTCTATATATATATGTGTGTGTATATATATATATGTGTATATATATGTGTGTGTGTGTGTATGTGTGTGTGTGTATATATATATACATATATACATATATATATATACGCATAGTATTCAGCTTATTCGGGTATTTTCCCACGTCATTATAGTTGTGCTTTTAAAGTTGTAGCAACGTTTCGGCAGTATTTGTTTTGGATGGCTGTCAAGGCTTCTTTGATGGGTACTTGGGTGAAGAGGGATATGACATTGAAGCTCATGAGTAGGTCGCTAGGTTGTAGGTTTTGTTTCTTTATTGTTTTTATGAAGTGGAATATCCATCACATTGTGTCCAAATGTCCATTAAGAGCTTATACCGGCCCAGTGTCTGATTTTTTTGGTATGAACCACTCTGTCCTTGGATGGCTGGGTGGACTGGACATTGCCATTTGAACTACTGTAGATCCATGTATTTGCCATACACTAAATAAATAAATAAATTTAACTAGGATGGTATAATATAATAGAAAATAGTCTTCTTTTAAGTTGTGAAGTGATTGGTAGCCTTCAGCTGCATTTGATTTGTGAATCTAATTGTAACTACTTGCTGTCATGTGTGAATTGGACCATTATGGCTTATTTAATGAAGCATCACCTTAACAATGATTCAGTGTGATTAGATGAACCCAGGCACTTATATTTGGGACAATGCAGTGGCTTTAATCTTCTATATGGTTAATATCAACTTGGTGATAAGCTATAGCAACAACATTTTGCATTTCTGATTGTGTTTTCCTTCTCTTGACTATTGAGTCAGGGCAAGCCAGTCTGAGCTAGTCTTCCTAAAGCTATCTACTTTCCCAAGACTTAATAGCAATAGCACTTAGACTTATATACCACTTCACAGTGCTTTACAGCCCTCTCTAAGTGGTTTATTACCCTCAATAATCTGGGTCCTCAGAAGGATGGAAGGCTGAGTCAACCTTGAGCCTGGTTAGATTTGAACTGCCAAATTGCAGGCAGCTGGCAGTTGGCACTCTAAGCACCGCACCACCACAGTTCTCTTAAAGATTGTTTCAGCCCCTATTGTTTCCATAATGGTTTCAGGAGCCAAAATAAAGTTCAGAAATAGTACAAGTTTATGCTAGTTATAAAGAAGAATCTGAACTACTAATGATCAAGGCAAATTCGTGCCAGATAAGAGTCAATGAACTTCATGGGGCTTTGGATCTAGGTCTCTTTCGGAGGAGTAGGGACTCCAGATTGATTGACCTCAACCTTGGGCTCAGTCTGGTCATTTCCTACAAATGGCTTCTGAATATTCTCTTCAAGGTCACTTAAAATGCTTAAAGTACGGTTCTATTTCTACCTACTGAGATTCTTCTTCCTACAACTCAAAATAAGACCCCCTTCCTTCTGAATTACAATTTCAATTATGGCACAGCCATAATTTCTACAATGAACATGAAATAAGAGACAGAGAGTCTGTCCCTAAAGAGCAGGGCTGTCAAACTGGTGGTCCTTGGACCGGATGTGTCATATGTGAGCCAAGCAGACCCCAGTGACACTGCAAGTTTGACACCCATGCAAAAGGGTATCCAGAGACTTCAGTTGATACCAAATGCACCAGTGATGTGTTTTTTTTCGGTAAAGCATATATTATATGTCTGCTGCACAGTTGCATTGATTACCAGTTTGTTTCTGAGTCCAATTAAAAGTGTGCCGATTTTTAAAGTCCTATATAAGTCTAAGTGCTATTGCTTTATGGCATGGATTAGGTTATCTGAGGGACTCCCTCTTCCCAATTTCATCTGCCTATCCCACCAGATCCAATAAAATGAGAATGGCATTGGTTCTGTTGTTTAAGTACCTTTGGTTGGGCCCCAGACAGCAAGCCTTCTCTGCTTGCTTGCACCCGCATTGTGGAAACATCTACCCCCAAAATGAGGCCAGCCACATCACTCCTGAGCATTTGAAGGTCTCTCAAGATCTGGTTATGTTAGCAGGCCTAGGGACCCAGCCATGGGTAAATTCATGAGGTGGCTCTGTTATTAACATATTCCCATCTGTTATTTCCTTTTCTTGCTTAATTCTGCTTTTAGATATGTTACTATTTGTTAATAATGATTATGTAATGATTTTAGGTCATGATCATTTTATATTTATTTATATTCATATATCTGTGAAATGGGCGGCCATATAAATTTGATTCATAAACAACCAACCATTTATTAGCTAAACTGTGATATGCATGTTCAAGACTATTGTAAAAAAAGTGATTCTGTAGATATAAAAGATTGATCTGGAAATAAAGCTTATCTGAAATAGGAATTTCCAGCCATTTTTTTGGTCTTGTTCTGAGTGTAAATACTGCACATCCTTTCACATAGAAAAGCCTACATCCCGACATTTTGTATGTACCTTTCACTCTCAGAATGAGACTCTTTGGAACTTCCAGAAACCTTCAAAAACAAATATAAAACCTTTATTGAAACTTTATCTATTGCTCTTCTCGAAATATTTAGGAATTTTGCACAAACTCAGGTAGGCCACTTAAGAAATGAGGTATCTCTGCCTAGTATATTAGTCCTCCAGAACATCTGTTTAACAAGAGGGCAATTTTGCATGGCAGAACTTTGTTACAATCAATTTATTATTGCTGCACAACTGTTTGTTGTCCCTGTTCTGCAAGTCTTCTGAGCTATCACTTGACTTCAATAGCATACTCCATTTATTAAAAGTGGACAGATTCTTCTAACAACTTCAACCTTGTCCCGTATACAACCAAATGTTTGTCCTTTCTTTCCTATTAAAAAAGTGCATTTTCCTAGCATTCCTTCAGCAATTTGAATGCTTCACAATCCTTTAGGTCTCCTCATTTTTTATTGTGCATGCATCTGTTTTATCAGTGATTCATCCTCACTTCCCTAGGTCTCTAAGCTCTCTGCATCACCACACTGCCTCATCACTACATTCAGTGCAGGTTCCCAGCACATACGATCTAAATCATGCAACTTTTCCCACAGGACTTTCACTCCCAGTTCATGCACATTACCGCTCATCTCATGCTCCCTCCAAACTTCAGCCCCTACTTCCCCTTACCATCATTCTCCTCCCTACCATCATTCTCTGGGTTTTAAACAGCTGGCCAAGTTCTGAGGGGCTTACGTTTAAATTCATGAACTCAAATGCTCCTTCAATCATTCTTCCGAGATCCTGTCACCACCATAATTTTGAAGCTGGTGAAAAATCTCCTGCCAAGTTAACAAAGGGCTTAAATTGCATTTTCAGTAGACAAACAAACAGGTCATGATGATATGAGTGAAAGCAAAGAACTAATACAGGGTAGGCAACCAGGAGCTTTCCTCACAATTTGCAAAGCTTTCAGGGTAGCTGGGAGTTGCAGTAGTTCAGCAATAACTGGTGTAGAATGCCACAGGTTGTCTATCACTTTGCCAGTGAGTTATTTTAATTCCCAGGAGAGAAAAGGGTAAAGGGACCACTCTTCATGGGCCGAGATGCAGTGGAGGAGGGACGTGAGGACAGAAGCTGTTTGGTCAAGGATCAATGCAGTGATCAGGTGCCTAGGCAACTCATTCTTTTGGCTCGAGAGACAATGAACTCTCCATTAAATAAAGGGAATTTAACTTTTATTATTAGCTCAAGCAAACAGATTGAAAAGCATAAGATAAAAAGCATACATGCCAAGCAAGATGAAACTCAAATTTCTTACAAGCTGCCAGGAACTTCTTAATAATGATAACAGAGATACCCCCAGGGAAGTCAATTTCCACAGTACCTAGTACTAGGTTCCATGCAGAAGTTCCCAACTAATAATGACAATGCATCTGTTTTTATCAAAATCTGGCCCCATTGACTTCATGGCCCTTCTACAGTTAGTAAACTGCAAGATCTGACTTTAATTGGTTGGCATATGACTCCAGGATGGGACTCAAAAGTTTGAGACCTTCACATCAGGAAAAGCTTTGAAGCTACGTGAAGCTTTCCCCCATTTCTCCTCTATTTGTTAAACAAAAATGTCTCACATGGTACCATTTGCATTGTCGAATCTCACCCAAGTTTTTTATGACTTGTGGACTTCAATTCAGGAAGTCTGGCTCAGGAATTCTAGGAGTTGAAGTCCATAAGTCATAAAAGGACCTTCGTTCATCACCCCTGATCTAAATAAGGGAATACATACACTTTTATAAAGAATAAACCTGTCCTACCTGTTGTGTATGTATATAGTAATAAAGTGTGAGCTTGAAGTAAGTGCAGGGTTCTGGCCCTGCACTTCTGATTGGCTGTTAAGCGGCCGGACCTGATTGGCCCGTTCCAGGGAATCCGATTGGCCCTTAACAGAGAGTTCCTATTGGTTATAAAAGCTAGCGTTCCTAGTTTGTTATTGGTTAAAGAGTTACAAGGGTTGCCTATATAAGGCAGGGTTTATTGCTGTTAAGCCACAAGTCATGATGTAAATAAAGAGCTGAAGTTCACCTTTCAGAGGCTTGTCTCCATTCATTCTTACCCATGCTCAATACTTAACACTACCCACTGTTATTTCTACCTTTTCTTCTCTTCTGATTGTTTTTATTTCCACCTTTTTCTCTTTTCATGATTTCTATAATTAAATTCCTTTAATATATTGATTGTACAATTAATTACTTTCCTTCCATATAGTTGATTAAAGAACACAATTATAATTGATTAACATAATTGCTTAATTATATTTCTATAGATTAAAGGGAATTAACCATTCTTTCTGTCATCTGCCAAGCATCCAGATTGATCATCCTGATCTCATAGGCCTTGATATATAGAAAGTCCTCAACAGATCATTTAGTGACCATCCAAAATGAGAGCATCTCTGAAAAAAGTGACTTACAGTATGACCGTTTTTTACCCTTACAATCACTGCAGCATCCCCATGGTCATGTGATTACAATTTGGATGCTTGACAACTGGCTGCAGTGTCACAAGATGATGTGATAACCTTCCCATAAGCAAAATCAATGGGGAAGCCAAATTCATTTAACAGTTGTGTTCACTAATTTAACAGCTGCAATGGTTCATTTAACAACTGTGGCAAGCAAGATCATAAAATGGGGCAAAACTCACTTTGCAAATGTCTCCACTTAGCAACATAAATTTTGGACTCAATTGTGATCATCAGTCAAGGGCTACCTATACAAAACTCATAACATGCAGTCTGGTGCCATATTACTCAGATGTAAATCCTACTGAATTTGGTGGGATTGAATAGCAAATTAGGTTTGCACTGTACATGTCTTTAAAGCTTAAGAAATACAATGTCACGTGACTTCTGACTTTCCAAAACAGGGTTCTTAGAACAATGCCAATCCTAGTAACCTTAATGTACTTGTGCTATTCAACCCCTGAATTTGCTATTCAAAGGTATAGTTTCAACTTTGGGTGATTTAAATGAACAATTTGTTACTTATCTCCAAAAATATCTCATTCCTTCTGTTCCTTTCTTTCATAATACAGCACTCTGTCTGCCCTCTGCTTAAATCTCAGGGTATTTGTCTTCCCTTTTAAGATGCTGCATCTCATTTTATTTCACCTTGTAAAGCATTTATGGGATGTTTATATGAGGGCAACTACATAAAAGTAAATTGAATTCAATTGATCATTTTAGTTAAAGAGGGGTTTCAGCGAGTGTAACAACAATTTCTATAAGAATGTTTAAAGGATATAGATTTGGGTAATAAAATCAAGGAAATTCAAAATTACAACTGCCACACTAACTTTCTATCACCCTATTTTTTAATTTTATTAGGAGTGGCAATGATGTAAGATTACTGGAATGCACAAACTGGAATAGAGATATGCAATAATAATTGTTGTGAATGCATAGAATTTAATAAAGTTATTTGGAGCTTGGAGTCAAGTGCAGGGTTCTGGCCCTGCACTTCTGATTGGCTGTCCAATGGCAGGATCGGATTGGCCCGTTCAGGAGAATCTGATTGGCCATTGACAGAGCTTTCGTATTGGTTCAATGGAGCAAGTACTCCTGAGTTCTTATTGGTTAAATAGTTATTGAGTTACCTATATAAGAGGGTCGTAGCTGCCCTGTTTTTCTGAGCTGTCACTATGTAAATAAAAGAGTTGAAGTTCACCGTTAACTGGCTCGTCTCCATTCATTATCGCCCATGCCTCAAACCTGACAATAATAACCAAGAGAACTGAGTGTCAGGAAACAAACATTATGAATTTGCAAATATAAGATTTTGAAACCCCACAATTTAAAAGTGGTTTTTGCTTTAGAATGTTTATTTGTAACATTTATATCACCTGTTTTTCCCCCATGGTGTTCAAGGTATATGTAGTAATTATCTGTCCTGTGATATAGGTTAAATTGAGGGTTAGTCATCCATGAGTTTCAGACTTGAATGTTATATTGAAACTAGGCCTCTCATTGTGTGGGATTTCATCAAGATTAGGGATCAGGTCTGTCTATTATTCCAGGTGTCTTCTTTTAGAAACAATTCCATAGTCTATCCATGGTTTGGTAGGGTGGTTAAAGGAACTGGTCTTGAAATCAGGACATCTGTGTCAGTGGTGAGTTTCCAATTTTTTTACCACTGGTTCTGTAGCCATGGCTTGGTGGGCGTGCTTTGTGCATGCACAGAGGTTTGCTACTAACCTTCTCTTGCAATCCTGCACTCTCCCTATGTCTTGAACAGCTGACACGCGGCGATCTGCTGTGCCGCAAGGAAGCAGCTGAGTTTCCAAAGCAGGAAATAAATGTCAGTATAGAGCTGGGGCGGGTAGGAGGGCCCAGCAGCTGATCGTTGGAGTGAACTGGTTTTCTCACAGATGATCCTCAGAGCTACCGGTCTGGCTGAACTGGGTTGAAGCAGTAGAATATCACCACTGATCTGTGTGTTCTAATCCTGCTACATATACATATGTCATCTGGGTGACTTTGAACCAGTCAGTCTCTTTTAGCTTTAGAAAGAAGGCAATGGAAAGCACTCTGAAAAAATGTTACCAAGAAAACTGCATGGATTTGTCCATGTTGTCATCAGGAATCAAGATTGATTCACACACACACACACACACACACACACACACACACACTTAGTTATGCTACCAGAAATGAATTCTGTGGTTTCCCTCCCCTCAGTTCAGTAGATAACCATGAAAATTCTTGTCTAAAGAACTTGAACAGATTTCACAAAGTTGTTTTTTTTCACAAAAACTTTTTCACAAAGTTTTTTTTTAAAAAAACAAAGCACCTGTCCCAGTAAACAAAGAATTCCAACATTACTGTCAATTTTACTTCAATCTGTCTTTCTCCAAAGGTTTATGCCATAATGCATATGGGAGAAACCATAATTATAAATTTATCTTCCAAAACTCTGTAAGTTGTTTGAAGCCATATGCAAACTTTCCTTGCAGACTGAAAAAGCAACACAACCATTGAGATAGCTTGGGGAAAACTATTTTTAAAAATTAGCAGTTAAAGATTCAGAGTATTTATCCCTATGCTGCTTTCCAGGGTTGAAATGAGGGGTCCTTGGTGTTCTCTGAGCTTGGTTGTTTTCTTGCAGACACTTCATTACCCTAACTAGGTAACATCATCAGAGCCCATCAGTAAACAGCCCGACCAAAGAACCTCTAAAACCGCCCCTACCCACACAGACAGGCAAGTCATCAGAATGTAAACTGACGGTGAACAACACTCCTTACTAGCACTAATGATGTTACCTAGTTAGGGTAATGAAATGTCTCCAAGAAGACAAACAAGCTCAGAGAGCACCAAAGAGCCAACTTTTAAAAGATTGCTAGAATCCCATCTTGTTACAAGAGTGGAGAGCACAATGTGAAATTTGATTTCACCAAATGCTCCACAAATTTGGAAACAGGACAGAAAGTGGAAAAGAGCTGCTTTTCCTATGCTTTTTCCTTTGCAGTAGTCCTTGACTTACAACCATGCATTTCATGACCATTCAAAGTTACAATGGCACTGAAAAAAAGGGAGTTACGATGTTTTTCATGTTTGTAACCATTGCAGCACCCCCTTGGTCACATCATCAGAATTTGGATGCTTGGCAACTAGTTTATGATGGTGTTCTGACCCAAACCTGGTTCCAAGAGAGCAAACATGAGACAAAGGCAGCAGTATAACCTTTTTATGTTTAAGCTAAGAATCCTGTTTCTTCACAGATAAAAGGCTGCTTCCAACTAATTTAGCTCCGACAAGAAAGAGCCTTGTCAAGTTTTTTTCAAGTCTGACAAAAAACAACAGATAAAAAATAGTTTACCAGAGTCTTCAAATACCAACTGTAATGTCCATGAAGCTGAGTTCAAAATTTCTTTGCCTTCTCCAAAGAAGTTTAGTTTCACAGCTGGCTTTTATCTTCTTGAAGGAGGTGCCATTACCTTGCAGCCTTACTCCTGATTCACCCATGCTGTTGTAACTATTTTTCCTCCGATCAATCCTTCATTCATGCGCGCTTAGCACAGGCTCCTCGGGAACCTCCTCATCACTGCTGCCAGCCCCCACAATCTCGGAAGGCAGCAGTCCACTCCCTAATGGTCCTGGCCCCTCATCTGAGTCCTCGCTTTCCTCAGCTGTCTGCACCTGCTCCCGGCTCACCACAACAGTTGGTTGCAGTATCCTAGGGTCACATGATTACCTTTTGTGACCTTCTGTGAAGCTACATCAATGGGGAAATCAGATTCCCTTTACAAACATTTTGCTAACTTAACAACTGCAGTGTACATGGCACCACGGTAAGAAAGGTGGTAAAATGGGGCAAAATCCACTTAACTGTCTCACTTGGCAACATAAATTTTGGGCTCAATTTGTTTCTGGAGATTCTCAGTCATTCAGGTCATGGTTGTCCCAAAGATGCTTCCCCCACCCCACCCCCAAAGGCAACTGGGCTATCTTTGTTTTTCCTGGAAAACGTTTCGCTTGTCATCCAAGAAGCTTCTTCAGTTTTGAACTGAAAACTGAAGAAGCTTCTTGGATGAGAACTGAAATGCCATCAAGAAAAAACAAAGTCCCTTGCCTTTGAAGAAGAAGAAGAAGAAGAAGAAGAAGAAGAAGAAGAAGAAGAAGAAGAAGAAGAAGAAGAAGAAGAAGAAGAAGAAGAAGAAGAAGAAGAAGAAGAAGAAGAGGAGGAGGAGGAGGAGGAGGAGGAGGAGGAGGAGGAGGAGGAGGAAGAAGGAGAAGGAGAAGGAGAAGGAGAAGGAGAAGGAGAAGGAGAAGGAGAAGGAGAAGGAGAAGAAAACATAAAAAGGGGATAATTTGGACTCAATTCTGGTGGTAAGTTGAGGACTACTGGTATTAAAAATGCCAACAAAGGAAATGAGACTCAGAAATTACATGAGCAGAATCACAGCCATAAATCCAATCCCTCAAGGCAAGGTGAAAATGATCTGCCTCCCCCACCCCCACCCCCAAAAAAACATTGCAAATGAGATATATTTCTGTAATAAGGCCTGTCAACTTCATGCCCAGCTATGGTCTAGGCAGTGCTCATTCTAGCATAATTTGACACACAGCTTTCTGCTATTACTGAAACTGGTCCAGTTTGCACCAATATCCCTCCCACTACAGCTCTCAGTCTTCTCCCAAAAGATTAAATGGAGGGATCTAGACATGGGGCAAAAGTAATTTGCATGATAGTTGTCTCTTTAGGTTTTATGTTCTTTAAGTCAACAGTCAAGCCTCCTTTAAATTTATTCTCACATATTTCACATCAGCCTAAAGGTTAAAACTTACATGCTGCCTACTCTCAATGACTCAATGGGTGACTCACAACAAACAAAAAAATTGCAATAAAATATTACAGTATGAAAAACTTACATCTTATTTAGCCCAGCTCTTTCAATTACATTGGTAGGGAAGGAAGCAGAGGTGGTATTCAGCAGGTTCTGACCAGTGCTAGAGAACTGGTAGTGGAAATTTTGAGTAGATCGGAGAACCGGCAAATAATCTCTGACTGGAGATTTTACAGTCTCCTTCCCCTGCTACGCCCACCAAGCCACACCCACAGAATCGGTAGTAAAAAAATTTGAATCCCACCACTGGAAGGAAGCTACCTTCTTTCTATGTCTATCTTTAAAAGAAAAACATGAGATCCTTTGCACTAAGGTTCTTGTTTAGCACCCCAAATAATGTCGTAAAAGATATTGAACAGGTTAGAATGGTTAAGAAAAATGCTGTACATCTTGATTCATTAAATTGTAACAGAAACCAACAGTTGTTCTTGTCCGTATGCTTTTCTTATACTTTGACAGATGTTTGCTTGTTAAGCTTTGGCTGTGTGGTGTAACTTGTTCTATTTGATTTGTTTAAAGGGAGACATGGGTAAAGGCAGGTCATAGCTGTGTGAGCGTAAAGCACACAAAGAGGCATATTATAGACACTTAAGGCAATTCTGTTGACAGAAATATGTGTGACGAGAGCCAGATATCGTACAGTGCTGGGAAATTCTATATATCTCACTTTTCATGTGAGTTCCTAAACTTTTAATTACATTCAAAATGATAGTGGATAAGTATCTCAACAAGATTCCCAACCATCCAGGTCTGGTTGCCCCAAAGGTGCTTTTTGCAAAAAGCAACTGGATTTTCTTGGGGGTTTTTTTTTTCCTTTGAAAGCATTTTGTTTCTCATCCAAGAAGTTTCTTCAGTTCTAACTAACTGGTGAGAAATAGAAAGATTTATATTCTTTGCAGTCATGCTTTTTCAAAGGGAAACAAAAACAAAAAAGGCTAGTTGCCTGTTGGAAAGTCACCTTTGGGTCAATAAATAAGCCAAACTCATATCCTAATTTTCCATTTCTCAGATGAGAGATACTGAAATAATAAAATCATTTTGTAACTCCCTGAATCTGACTGATCCCTGAACATCTCACAGAAGAGGCTTAGAAAGGAATGTACACTGTGAGATACAAACAATATATTTTGGGTCACCACACTGTGTGCAGCTGATTTGAAATAATAAAATGAGATGCTTGAATAGGACAGCATAAGCCACAAAGCAAAGAGATGAATAAATTATGCTCATTAATGATATCCACAAGGCCCAGGAATTAGGAAATATAATACACATCTATTAATTAAACAGGAGGAAAAAGACTACATATAAAGCAGAATTCTTTCTCATGCATTTTGGCTGCACCCAATTGGATTTTCTGGGGGAAAATGTTGGAAACCAAATCAATTACTAAATTGTTTAGAAGACATGAATTGATAATAATTGAGATTTCCTTTCTGTAGAATTCTAAAATTACCTTGTTACATGCTCTGACAATAACAAGTATCTTTCTTTCTTCCTCAATGGTTAAAAAAAGTGATTTCTTTTCCATGACCATTGGACATTCAAATAATAAAATAGCTGTAAAAAGTGATTTACTGAAGAAGGTTATGAATAATAAAACAAAGTCTGTGATTCTATTTCCTTCTTGGTACAAATAATTCATTAGATAATGAAAAACATTTTTGTCTCATTTCTCTTCAGCAAGAAATCTGGGGCAAACAAGGGAGGCACCGAATTTCTCAAAAGAGGGAATCTCCACAACCTTTGTTATTAATGCAATAAAGGAATATCAGGTCAAAAAGAGCTATGTCTGTTGTGAATGCACAGGGTTTAATAAAGTTATCTTGAGCTTGGAGTTAAGTGCAGGGTTCTGGCCCTGCACTTCTGATTGGCTGTTAAATGGCAGGATCAGATTGGCCCATTCAGGGGAATCTGATTGGCCATTAACGGAGCTTTCGTATTGGTTCAATGGAGCTAGCGCTCCTGAGTTATTATTGGTTAAATAGTTATTGGGTTGCCTATATAAAGAGGGCCTTAGCTGCCCTTGTTTTTGAGCTGTCACCATGTAAATAAAGAGTTGAAGTTCACCGTTTCACCGGCTTGTCTCCATTCTTTCTCGCCCATGCTTCAAACTTGACAATGTCCATGTGATAAAAGAGGAGGAAAGTGTCACGAACACTCCCATCCTGAAGTAAAATCTTCCGTCTCCCTACCTGTCAGCTGAAAACCCATGCATTCTTCATGAGGTAACCTTATTGCTGGAGGGATATGAGATTCATTTCATTTTTTTTCCTTCCTTATTCTGGCAAATATGGAATATTCTTTCTAAAGCTAGTCAGGATTCAGGACCAAAACAGGAGACTGAGATATAAAAAGTTTTTCAAGGAAGATCTGGCTTTCCAATATCCTCATATTTGCAGAGTAAACAACTTCTTCAAAGAGAGTGCAAAACTTTTTGTTGCCGCTGCTGGTGGTAATATTTATTTTTATTTATTACATTTCTGTGCCACTCATCTCGCTATATTACGACCCTGGGCAGCAATATAAATTTCAATAGCTGAGAATAGGCAGTGAGGAAGGGACAGTGAGGAAGAGGATGAGAATTCTTGTCTAGTTTAAACAAAGAAAAAAAAACATATCTAACTTCATTTTTACTTGGAAATCACTTCTGGATTTTGGGTTTGAGATGGAAAAAAAATGAAACTTTGATTTTGGGTTTTGCTGATTAGATATGTTTGTTATTAATGAAATGGCTAGGACAGTGATAGTGAACCTGTGGCACGCAGAGCCATTTGTTCTGGCACACAAGCCGCAAACTTACCTCACTGCACATGTGCACGCCTCAGAGCTGATTTTTCCCCCCGGTTGGTTTGAGGCCTTTTTCAGCCTCTGCAAGGCTTTTCAGGCCGAATTATAGGCCCATTTTGTCACCTCCTATAATACCGGAAGTGATGAAACGGGTCTACAATTCAGCCTGAAAAGTCTTGCAGAGGCTTTTTCCAAGCCTCTGGGAGGCCAAGAAAGGCCTCAAACCAACCAACCCCCCCCCCAAATCAGCTGTGAGGTGCAGTGCAGGTAAGGGGGTGGGGGTGAGGAATTGCACATGCATGCACAGGGCACGTGGGGAGGGGGGCAAACATTGCATTCTGGGTGCTGGTATGCGTGTGTGTGTGTGCTGGCACACATGCAATTTTTGGCACAGGAACCCAAAAAGGTTAGCCACTGCTGGGACATATTACTATACAAAAGTAAAAACTTGAAGCTGTAATGTTACTACAGGTAGTCCTCAACGTAAAAGCACAATTGAGCCCCAAATTTCCATTGCTCAGCAAGGCAGTTGTTCAGTGAGTTTCATTTCATTATACAATCTTTCCTGCCACAGTTATTAACTGAATCACTGCAGTTGTTAAGTTAGGAATAATGGTTATTAAGTGAATCTGGCTTCTCCATTGATTTTGCTTGTCAGAAGGTCACAAATGGTGATTAAATGACTCCAAGACACTGCAACCATCATAAGTACAAACCAGTTGCCCAACAGCCTAATTTTGATCACATGACCATGGAGCTGCTACAACAGTCATAAGTGTGAAAAACTGTCTTAAGTCACTTTTTTCAGTGCTGTTGTTGTCAGTGTTCCGAGTAATGCACCCACTGAAATCAGAACTCCGATGCAGGTAGATTCCTCAAAGAACATGTTTATTGGATATATCATATCGGCAGAGCCAGTGAAAACCAACTGTAACAGTTCCTGTGGGTTTCACCTAATTAAAAGAGTAAAAAAAAAACCCTCTCAGATGTCACCGGTCACATTGTCCAATTAAGATGGATGGCAGGCTTCTCTCCTCCTTCAACAGCCATCTGTTTCAATGACCTTGGTTCCCATAGGAAAACTGTTTGTTTTGATTGTAGCTGGGCTATCAACTCCCCCCCACCCAGGCTTTGAGGCAACTATGAGGCAGCACAAGATGGCTTCAGCCAGGTTCGCTTCAGAGTTGACAGTTGTAACTTCAGTCATTCAATGAATAAGTCAAGGCTTAGCTGTATCTTATTCTACTGAGTTGAAAAGAGTTGGAAGTCAGTTGTTTTTCCTTTTTTCCCCCTTTTAACCCTACAGTTCTTTTTTCTCACTTTTTTCCCCCGTTTCCCCAATATTTTCACTTTCTTTTGTATTTTATATCTTGATAAACTTAATAAAATTATTATAAAAAGAGGGAGAATGCTTGTCTTTGACCTTCAAAAGCGACAGACACTCCCGCCTCCTGTAAGAAGGAAGACAGACAGTGACACATTTGTTACAACTCTGCTTTCACTCTTCTAATAGAGAAGGGTTGTATAGAAACTAATCAAGGAGAGAAGCAACCTAGAACAAAGGAAAAATTTTCTAAAGATGAGAACACTCAACTGGTGCAATGGCTTGCGTTCAGAAGTTGTGGTTGTCCTATCACAGGAGGCTTTCAAGAAGAGACTGGACAGCCACCTGTCTGGAATGATATAGGGTCTCCTGTTCGTGCAGGAGGTCAGACTAAGTGACCTAAAGGTCCCTTCCAACTCTGTTATTCTATTATCCGTGACCTAGACACACACACACAAAAGAATTTAAGACTTGCCACAATTGCTGTTTCTCCTGGGAGAATAAACTTGCCAAATTTCAGACAGCTAGTGTAGGGGAGATGGATGGAAGTTCAAAGGGAGACTTTATATAGTTGTGATTACATTAAAATGTAAAAAGGTCAGCTTATAGAAAATTCAATTCTGTTTTGGAAAAAAAACCCTCAAAGATGTCTCCTCTTTTTAAGGAGCAGTTGAATCTAATCTTTAAAAAAAAAAACCAAGAGAATAAGGAGGGTCTATCAGGCTTGAAACATTCTGAAACGTACTTTGATTCACATTTGTAAAACAAGTGGAGAGCAATTTTTTCATCCTTTGGTGAAGCTTTTATGGATAATTTGAAAACTTTAAATGCATGTGCATGTCAGTAATTTATTCTGCAGAGATAGTCATTTAATTGAATTATAACTAGCAGAGTTGTACTGACGACACCCTCAGGAGAGTTTGAAAATGAGAAAAAGAACACTTTAGATTGCTTCTTTTTGATTAAAAAAAAGGGAGAGAACAAATGTCCCACTTTTTTAAAAATGCCATTCTAAACGATGGGACTACAGAGGCCTGAAGAACAGGTTCAATATTCTCTATCTATCTTCAGCTACTATAGTATGGGAGTGTGGGAGCATGTGTGTGTGTGTGTGTGTGTGTGTGTGTGTGTGTGTGTTGTATTTGCTCCAAACCCCCCCCCCCATGTATATGTATATGGGTGTGGGTGTTCTGACAGGGCTTGGTGACAGTAATCTGAAAGTCAGAGAACAAAATGGCTTGCAGGACAGAATTTTACATTTATCTAGTTATGGCCTGGACAACCACAATGAAATGTAGAGTGGATTTCTGGGAAAATCCTAATTTTGGAGCCCTAACCCTATTGATATGATGTACTGACTTGAAAAAGAAATGTGGAAATATAATTTGGAGGCAAATGAAACCATACCTTACTAATCCGCATCTTGAGAAATCAGAGATGGGGAACTGTCCTTGGGATGTTTCATTTGTTTATTGCTTAGTCAATTGATTTAACTGACTTCAGGCAATATAAAGTACTAGATTAAAACAATAGTTACCCATCTAAAGCATCTCTCTGGGCGTACTTTTTTGCTTGGCATATTGAGCCCTTCTAGAGGAACCCTGGAACTTTATCTGGCAAGAGATAAGAGATGTCATCTGGTGCAAATTAGACAGAGAAGCTAGAAGGTTGAGATGGCTAGGGTTTTGGTGCCTAGCCACTATAAAAAAAAACCCAGCTACAGAATTATCAGAGAAGCATGAATAGAAGAGATGACTCCACCAGACTGTCAATTATCTGGAAGCCTGCACTCTCAAACAAAAAAATCTCCACACCACAAGCCAGGCAAACACCTGGGCACAAACAGATCCCCCCAATACCTCCAGCTCAAACACACCCCAACCAGGCACCCAGATGAAACCTGGCTTCCTAATAAATGATAGCCATGCGTTTACTCAGAGCCAAGCCCCACTAAAAGCCTCCAATACAGGAAACACAATGTTGCCAGCCAATCAAGACAAAAAAAGCTACAAAACAGACAGAAGATATTAGAAACACCAATCAAGCAGAACACAACAAACTCCAAGACCAATACACACAGATCAAGACTCCCAACCAATCAGGATGAAGAAAAAACCATTCTGGCACAGCAGTAGGCTAGCCCCAAATTTAAAACAGAAATGGCTGTGAAAGTCTGACTCACAGATGAATACAATACAGAAGCCTGATGATGGCAGATGAGATTCTGCCGAAACGTTGCTACAACTTTAAAAGCATAACTATAATGACGTAGGAAAATACCTGAGCAAAGCTGAATACCATACGTATAAATACCCATGAAAACTTAAGAAAACAGGTATAGATATAGATATAGATATAGATATAGATATAGATATAGATATAGATATAGATATAGATATAGATATAGATATAGGGAGAGGGAGGGGAGGGGGAGGGGGAGAGAGAGAGAACATGTCCCAGGTTTCTGGGAGCACTAATTCTTTTCTTCCTAATTTCCACAAAGTAGAAAGTTTGATAAAAGCACAATGCAAGGCAAGAGTTAGTGTGGTCTCGTTCTACATATGCTCCACTATACTGTTAATACATTTGAATTTGGAAAAATAAAGCAAAATATATTTTTCTTCTCTTTGTTCATTTTTATACCCAGGGATAAAGCCCAAAGAGAACTTACCAGTAAACCCACCAATCTATGAATCTCATAGATGTAACATTTAATTACCCACAAAAAGACTATTGTTAAAAATCCAAAGGGGAAACCTGATTGGTTTTAATTAAGAACCTGCCATTGCTGCTTCTCACTCGTTATTCAGACATATTCCTAGCCTTGGGTTTAGAGAAGATTGCTCCCCACAGGACCAAAGTCTTGCTTCAGTTTCTGTTACTCAAGTCTTGTTTTGTCCGATCTGCCTCCTTAGAGGTCGGGTGCTGCAATCAAAGAGCAAAAGCATTTTTGTGCACCATATCACATACACTACATTGAACAAACCACATTATAATGCGGACAAGTCAGCAAGAATAAAGGAAATTTTGATATGGAATCCTGACTTATCCTTGGAGTCACCTTTGAAGACTTCTCTCTGTCTCAGGAAAAGAAATCGTAATCTTGCTTTCTCTCGTTAGTAACTTCCAGATGTTTGGGGAATAGAATTCCCTGAATTCTGAATTAGGGCAGGCAGTTTTCTCCAATGTGCTGATGATGAAAGAATCTCTTCTTGCATTTCTGCTTGTCTTGTGGTGTGTCTAAGGCCCCTCTGTTAATTCTTTAGTGTCAGGCCAAGGTATTCTTTTCTCCCAGCCCTTCAAAAATTGCTTTTATAATTAGTTCTTGCTTTGAAGCTCTCTCACCTACCGGGAGAGTGGCTTTTATACATTCTTCTTGTTTTTCTATTGCAAATAGTTGTATCAAAATAACAGAAGAAAAGGAGGGCAGAAATAATGGTAATGAAGATGATGATGGATAAATCACAATACAGGATTACAACCCTTTTGTGAACTAGGAACTATTTGTGGGAAAGCTCTATTTCCTTACGCTTATCTGTTTGTTTAATTGAGCACATGCAAATCCATTACCCTATTCAAACAAAAGTAGCTGCATCACACACAATAATTTTTCCATCCTGTGAGTCATGAACAAGCCTATGCATCATGAATGATGGCGAAAGTCACAGAAGCCTAATGAGGAATGGCTCAGCTGAGAGAACCTAAATAGTTCATTGCAAGGCCACCAACACTCGACGTATTCTGAATTTCAACAGCAACCATCCACTGTCACACAAAAAGAGTTGCATCAGAACACTATATGGCAGGATGAGAACCCACTGTAGTACCCCGCAAGGCAAACAGATGAAGAGCAGGTAACTGTGTGGACAATTCAAGCAAAATGGGTACCCACAATCATTTGTCACAAGATGTCTGAACAACATGATATGAAGAGAAAGAAACAAGATGCAAGACCAATCACATGGCATACCCTGCCATACACCCCCCCCCCCAAAAAAAACATGGAATCTATGGAACTCAACATCCGAGATCTGTAAGCAGAGGTGGTACTCAGCAGGTTCCGGCCACTTCTGGAGAACCGTAGTGGAAATTTTGAGTAGTTTGGAGAACCAGCAAATAACACCTCTGACTGGAGATTTTACAGTATCCTTCCTCTGCCACACACACCAAACCAAGCCCAGAGAACCGGTAATAAAAAAAATTGAATCCCACCACTCTCTGCAAGTGGGCACTGCATACCGCCCAAAGGCTACCATACGAGGACAAATTATGCATTGTAAAGATTGCTTGGAGATGAGAGATACTTCCAATGTTTCGAATCCCCTGCATGGATTACCCCCTGTGACTATGTAAGACAGACAGGTTATTTGCCCTGCTTATTAAGGATTCACAAAGGGGGGTGGAATATTATTGGGTACATTGGAAGGAGCAGATATACTCAGGTGTGTCAACATCCAGGTCATTCTTAGTGATCAACAGGAGCAGAATGTTCTTGGCAGCTTGCATCAATTCATTATTAAGACTAGCAAAACAGGAGAATTCAACTCAACCCTAAATGGCATCTAAGAATTATGATTTCTAGTGATTACATTGGCCCATCTCACTAGATCAGGAAAGTACGCTTCAGACCCTGTCAGTTGAAAAAATTCAACTGCCAGGGCCCAGGAAGTGAGCTCTTCTCTGCTATTGCCCCTGCTTTTTGGAAATTCCCCCCCCACACACACACACATCTGAATAAGTCTATTCCTTCCAATGTACCCACTAATTCTTTAACAGATGATTCATGTGGCATCTGAGAGATTTGCCATGATGCAAAAGTTTTATTTCAGCCCATCTGAAAACCATTACAGATGTAACTATGCAAAAATAATGTGCTCTATCTCAGTGGTGGGATTCCAACATTTTTACTACCGGTTCTGTGGGCATGGCTTGGTGGGTGTGGAAGGAGAAGGATACTGTAAAAGCTCCAGTCAGAGGTGGTATTGCTGGTTCTCAAAACTTCTCAAAATTTCTGCTACCGGTTCTCCAGAACTGGTCAGAACTTGTTGTGCTCTATCTACACACCTTTTCTCTATTTTTACTTCATCAGGCAACATACAAGAATTAAAAAAAAAAAAACATTGTTGGCATTAAAGCCACATCTCCACCAGTTAAAATATAGTGACCAAGTCTTCAGATATTCAAAATCTGGTGTTGCTAGCGACTTTTTGAAAGCTTCATGAGAAAAAACAAAAAAGAGTGTGTTCAACCTCAGCATCGTAAGATATCAAATCTATTTGCTGAAACTCCATTTTTCCCTCTCTTTTGTGAATCCTTAATAAGCAGGGAAAACAGCAGGTGAAATTAAAGTTTTGTTTTTGAACCTTATTCACTGTGATGCTAAAGATGCCTTAGAATGCAACCCAGGGTGTATTTTTTATCTTTTCCAGAGCTGAACTGAGGCTCTATGGAATAAACTCTGAAATCTGATGGACAAGTATTTTATTTATGGGTACATAATATTACAGTAGCAACTATGTGATATTATCTATTCCAAGATTGTCTATCTGTGTGTATTTGCTGTCATTATTATATTTTCTGCAGTGGTTGTTAGATGAATATTTTTCTGATCAGTTTATGATATGAATCAATTCTGTGAGACTTTGGAAAACAACAAAGTTACTTCCGTCATCAGACTGGCATCCCAATAGCGTTCATTGTGGAAACAGTGACAGTACATGTCTCCTGATGATGTAGCTTCAGTGCCACCCAGTGCTCAGTAATGACTTTGCTGGTCGGCTGGATGCATTAGATTTTAGAGTTGCAGCTGCCATATACATCAACATTTGGTTTCTTTTCTGTTCAGCCCTCTTCTCCATGCATGCAAAGACTTGTGAAATCAGCCCTGACTTTATCTGACCTTAATGGTTCTTATGAGAGAAGGATCAGTGAACAATGCCGTGTCACCAACAAATCAACCTTCAACAGCAAAACAGAAAGCCTATAGTTGAACGTTTGTTGACTGCAGTCAAATATGGAGAGAGGCCAGGAAACCTTCTAGTAGACAGATGCCACCAGTTGGAATAAAGTAGGCTAAACAATCTGGGGCTCTCCAGATATTTAGGACTACCTCTCCCACAGTGCCTTGCTATTGGTTATGCTATGTTATGCAGATGGGAATTAAAGTGCAGAACATTTGGATGGCATCAATTCCCTATCCCTGGAATAGACAGCACTGAACTGAATGTGCCAACTATGAAACTCAATACAAGACCACCTTATCCATCTATGTCTCGGTGGCATCTGTCATAATATAATTTTGGCATGCTAGATTTGTGCTCCATAAATTCCAGCTGTAGATAGTCAGTTAAATTCAAATATCTGAGTTCTACTTGTCTGTGAATAGCTGCTACTGATCTGAAAATTCTAAGAGAAAAAACAGCAAGAAAAGCTTTTTAAAAATAATTTGATTACCAATATTGAAAATATAGTGTTTAGTCACTATTTAAAGTTTTCTCTCCAGTTTTTGGGCTTAATTAGTCATGTAACAAAGACAAGTATGCTCATTTTTCTACAGTCTGCTTTTTATTTTGAAAGAGTATTTAGGTACTTTGCCTGTTCAATAATGTAAATTATTCTTCCTTTAAATAATGTTTGAATTGTTTAAGTAAACCAGTTCTCAGATTCCCAAAACAGTAATATAGATGCTCTATTTAAGCCAAGAGAAAGAACGGGATAAAAAAAGAACAATAAAAGAACAGGAATAAAATAATTTTGAAATTATTTCTTCTCTTAGCATGTAATGATTATATCACAGGATTTTACTGATATTTAGCAGTATGAAGTTAAACACTGGTCTTGTTTATTGTCTCCAAATATTTATTTAGGTAATTTAGGTAGTTTTCTAGCTTTTTCTTAGAAGAAAAGAACGCTTGTTATTACTACATATATGCAGCCTTGTAAGCCAATATAGGTCTTAGTCAGTTGTAGTTTGTTGACATTTGAGGTATCTCCCATTCACTGTATACAAGTTAGTCTTCCTATAGGCTTTCTGGTCACAGACCATCTTTGTGCCTCATACATTAAGGAAGAGAAAGGAAAGAAAGGTGGGAACTTTTTTTTAATTTCTAGACTAACCCAGTTTAATTTAAATTCCAATGTTCTGGGAATATGAATCTACTAAAGACAGGGGTTTCAAACTCATGGCCTGCAGGCCGGATGTGTCACACACTGGCCATGCCCACACCTGGTTTAGCGAAGCAGGAAAAGTCATGATACGTCACATGATGCCACCGTGACGCCATGAGTTTGACATCCCTGAACTAAGATGTGCTGAAGTCTGTAGGTGTGTCAAATCTTTCTAAAACAACAGACCCAATTGAAGAAAAAAAATAGTTCTCTTAATATTTCAATGTCCCTTCCTCCCTCCATCCCTCCCTCCACCAAAGCTGGTGATTGAGAGGTAGAATCACAGATTACACAAAAATATATAGGCTGTTTCTGCATCAATCTCATCTCTTTTTTCCATGAAGGTCAATCACATTTTTGTCACAACAATCTTGCAAACAGAAGATGCTCCCCATACCTGAGGAAGTCTTTGAAGCAGTCATCTTGAATTTTAGAAGAGCAGATCCAGAACAATCATCCAAATGAGGGTCAGATTGTTGCACAGACTCACTGCAGCCCAGAAAATGGCTTCATCACAATGAATAGTACTTAACAGGAACTGTAGTTATCAGCATGTGATAAACTACTACTTTGCTATCTTAAATATTATTTAGGCCAGCAAAATACTATTCAATTATGTGTTTAAATAAAATTCTAGATGTGTGTGTCTGTCTTGCCATATTGCTCTTCCCCAGGGTGGATGCATGCCCCCTTGTTTACATTATCCCATTCTCAAGGCATTTTAGAATACATGTCTCCCTGCCACTTCTCTTTCACCCTAGAAACACTAGTCTCTATTTGCATCTTATATTTATATTCCAAAGAGCCATATTTGTGTTATGGAACCCTTCACATATTAATTTTGTATCCTGCAGAGCCTGGAAAGGTTATGCCAACTCAAAAACAAATTAATCAAACATGATGGGGCAGAAGAAAGTTGGTATAACAGCCATGGGCATGATTGTTACCCTTAAAATAAAAGAGAGGTCATTTAAAAAGCAAGCACATTTTCTGCCAGCCAGCTGTGACTTTTGTCAGGTGGAGCAAGGTTGATTCTTTCATGGCTCACTGCTGCCCTCTGCCTGACATCTCTGGGAGAGCTGTTTCCCCACTCACCTTTTTGTGACAGACAGCCTGCTGCAGATCAAATGTCATGTTCATAAAGTCATGAATCTAAAGCTGTCATTAAACAGATGGGATTGTGAGATTCAAAGACAGAAATGCCAAACTCTGTCTCTTAAAGGAAAGAAATTGCCTGTCTTACTGTATCTCAAAAGATACCCACACAGACATAATAAGCAGGTACATAGCATCATGATTGTTCCCTACACAATAGATTTCCTTCTGCAGTCATAACACAATTACTCAGTACTCCTGCAGAAGGCACCCTTGTGTTCTGTTACTTGACATCTCTATTAACTCTGATGTAACCATTGGTTTTTCTTATTTTTTTCTTATTTGTTCTGGGGAGCAAACCTCTCTGGTTGAACATCAGGGGACTACCCTCCCCACCCACTAACATATTTGCTAATAATACAAGAACAGAACTGTTGGGCCATACAGACTTGCTGTGAAATTTGTGAGCAGATCCTTTCCAGCAGAGTTGCCAACATTTCAATGTTTCATGACAGGATGTCGTGCATTGTGTCATTTATTGATTGAATTTATAC
Source organism: Emydocephalus ijimae (assembly GCA_004319985.1). Taxonomy (NCBI): domain Eukaryota; kingdom Metazoa; phylum Chordata; class Lepidosauria; order Squamata; family Elapidae; genus Emydocephalus; species Emydocephalus ijimae. The sequence continues at coordinate 29,827 of BHEV01042134.1, forward strand.
CCCACCAAATCTATATAGAACCCTTGGAAGTTTAGCTGCGTATGAATGCTTGAGACATATTCATCAGATATATAGGGGTCAGAACATCATTCAATTCTTCCTAGGACACCTTGAACATGGTGGAGTACTAACACAGCTCCCCTGCATATTTCATGTTTCATAAGGGCCAATCAAGCTGACAATTAAAGCACATCTAATCCAACAATGTACCTGGATTTGTCATGCCCTTGTTGGAGTGTGGTTCCAGAAGAAACGGGGGAAGGGCACAATCCAGCTGGGCATTTGGAAGAAGACCCAAGGCTAACCCCTCTTCATCCTAGGGCACGCAGGGAGGAATGGAGAAGGGAGCAACATGGCTTACAAGACATGAAAGGGCCCTGATCCCTTTCATTAGTTGCAGCTAAGGAAACAGGATATAAGAAGGGCATCTGCACACAGCATCTTGCTGGGAGCAAAGTATGCATTATCTTTGTCAAGGTTTATCTGGGTTTTGGCATCCTCCCAACTGTGTGTGCTTCATTATCTTTTGGAAGTCTACAATTTATCATCCTGGTCTGTCATGTTAATTACTTCAGTGTGGTTTGTGTTGGTTTTGTAATTTCTAATTTATCTTTACTTTGGGTTTGGACTGCATTTCTTTCCTTTGTAAACTGTTTTTGGAAGATTTTTTTTCTCCAGCCAATGATAACTGGACATTGGGGGCCAAGTTGGAGGTATTAAAGGGAATTTACCTATTTTTGTAACTTTGTTGCTTTTGTGCCACACAGGGTTGGCCAGTTAGGTGCCTATAACAAGATAGGTTCTCCAGCAGCCAGCATTGAGAAACATCTTTAATTTCATTTTAGGGCAGGGTTCTTCTAAGTAGCTAATACTGATCCCCAAGAAGTTGATATTACTATTATTATTCATAGCACTATTATTTAAAATACTACTTAATAAATTGTTCTTAGAAGAAATATTGGGGGTCAATGAACAATCTGAAACTTCATGACACAGTTGATGGGTTGCAAATTTTGGGAAGCCTTGTTCTACTGTTAACTTGGGCATGCCACATTTTTTTCTCCATAGTTTGGTCTAATGGTGAAGATACCAGTCTAAAACTCAAGAGTGTGAATTTTAGTCCTACCTTAAGCATGAAAAACTGGCTGGGTGCCACTCACTCTCTCTCAGTCCAATCAACCTCACAGGGTTATTGTTGTGGGGATGGGAGGAGGAGGAAAGAATATTAAATATGCTTGCTATCTGGAGTTACTTACAAAAAATAAAGGCAGGGTAAAAAAAAACCTCAGATAACAGACTTAATCCATTTTTAAAGCCATCCAAATGAAAGAAACATGCCATTCTCTGTTGTAACTATGTATCATTCAAATGTAACTCCTGCCTCTTCAGTGACCCTTTACAAGACACGTACAAGAGACAAGGAAACCAGACAGCCACTGACAAAGCCCATGCGTATTGGAAGCGATCTGTCAGATACGCGGCTTTGTCATACATAATCCCCCCCCCACCTGATTGCAGCCTTCCGATCTAGCCTGGTGATAAAGGACGTTTCTTGATTCAATCAAGTCTCTGTAAACCCAAGTAATTAACCCTTGTGTAAGCCTGTATTTCCTGTTCTATTTTTATCTTTTCAAAATCCTTTCCTTTTGTATCAAACACAATAAAAGAACGTGTTCCGATTCATTCGGGGCGCGCTCATCCCGAGAAACCCAGCCTGCTGTGTTTTCTTCCTCCTGTGCTCCCTTTCATGAGTCGCCCATCTTGATGCGGGACAGCAGATACCGCAATTCTCTTGGTACAGCTCTCATCTTGGTTTATGCAACAGAAAATATCCTGAAGACCACTAATATATCTTTGCTTTTATATAAGATCTACACTAAGGTTGAAAGATATACCTATGTTACAGCTTTCTCTGCTTCTCCTGATGCTTCAGTTCACAGTGCAGATAGTTGCTTGGAAAGGGAAAGTACTCATCACATAGTACTCATCACAGAGTTACTCCCCCCAAGAGAATTGGCCATCAACCCTGAAAGAGCTGCCAACAGTTAAACAACCTTTCTATGTATGTTCCAAAATGAAAAAGAATCCAGTAAGAATCCAGTTCCTGATGAGTAATGTGCTTCCCTCTTGCCTTTCTGCCTAAGAACCGATATCCAAATCAGCATCATCTTTCAAGTTACTCTATTATTGATCTTGCAGCTGCCCTCCAATCCAGTTGGTCAAAGAATTCTCCAACAATTATAATTCAGCCCCTTCTCCATTCTTTTCTAAGAAGGGTCAGCAGTCTCTCTAGCAATATAGCTGCTGCTCCTCCATACTGTTTTGTAAGGAGATCTTCTTTGTTAATTGAGGTCTACCTATTTTTTCTAGCCATCTTGTTCCTGCTAATATTCCATCTGGGTTCTTTTTTTCTTTAAAGACCAGTATAGTGCTATTCCACAAGAATGGTAAACATGTGTTACTAAAAAGTCTGCTGAAGCCCTGACTTGCAATTTAGACCAGGCATCCCAAAGACAGCGGCCTGCAGAAACCAGGCTTCAAGCCATCCAAGTAGCACACTCCAATGTGGCTATGGAAAGCAATCTCAGCAGCAGAGGAAAGGGAGATGGGAGGGGTTGATGCAGCCACAAGTAACCGAAAAGAGCTGGCAGATTCCAACCAGGGTTGGGCTTCAAATAATTTAACAAGGGGTTCTCTGCCCAGTTGCTGGGTAGGTGGCCATGGTGGGTGTGGCCGAGTTGGTCTCCTGCCTTCCCCAGGCTCAGGAGGTTTTTTTCAGCCTTCCCGGGCTCTGGAGGCCTCTGGAAACCAGAAACAAGCCCATTTCTGGCCTTCCCAAACTTTTGGGAGGCCTGTTTTTCACCCTCCCCGAGCCTCCACCCGTGCCCTGCACTTATCTTCATCTAAAATGGGCTGTGTGGGGAGACCTGGGAGGGTAGGGTGGTTGGGTGGGGCCAGCCAGGAGTGGGATTTGGGGGGTTCTCTGAACTGTGTAAAATCTTAGCTAGGGTTTCTCCTGAACCCCTGCAACCCCCCAAGCAGCTCACCCCTGATTCCAACCTTTGAGGATATTATCACCCCAGTGGCCCCCAGTATCAGAAAGCATGCATTCAGTATGGTTTGTGTCAGCGGAGCATTGGAAATACTATTTTAAGATTAGATCAGCTGAATAAAAAGTTAGGGATCACCAGCTATGGGTTGGGAATGAGAAGAAGGCTTTAGCAAGAAGAGAAGTCCTTAACAGCATCCTTAGACACATATTACAGGGACAGGTGAATGACCCTGAAGGAAAGTGCATCCAGCCAAAGTGCATCCTTTTTCTTAAAACAAGCCGAATCATAACATGCTGGTATTGTATTTTCAAAGCAACTGAAATTGCAGTAGAGTTCCACATTTAAAGGTGCTCACAGAATATTTCCATTGGGCAAATGTTGATTTTATGTTTCTGCAATTGGCAGAATGGGGAAAAAAAACCAAGCAGCACACTTTATACAATTTGCAAATATGGCCAAAACATTACAATCCTTTTGTTGTTTTGCTTTTATTTCAAGTAACACAGCAAGTATATTCTAGAGAATTAAGTTTTATCCACAGATAAAATTGGTGCATTTCAGAACAATCAATAGAAAGCATTTTTCCCATCTAAGACGGAAGATGTTTAAAGATTTTACTATGCTTGCATGATCTTGTTCTTTTATTAGCCACCTTTCTTATTTCAATTGCCTGTTTTCACACACACAGAGAGAGAGAGAGAGAGAGAGAGGCACACAGCCACAGAAAGGCACAGAATAGAAGTTCCACATGCCCAATCAAAAGCCCTGTCAGTAAAAACTATAAACTTATTTTCAAATTGAGATTCTAGAGTTGATGTTTTTCAGTGAAGTACCTGATAATCAAGGCTGTGTTTCTGGTTGACCAACAAGTTTTCTCCTTTCTGTTCCTCCTCACTCCAGATGGATCCCAGGAGAAAAGCAACTCACTCATCATGGCAGCGTCACATAACGTACTGGGACTTTGCTAAACCAGGCATGGCTGTGGCCAGCATGTGATGCATCCAGCCTATGGGCTGACAGCCCTGTTGTAGACCATAAGGAATACAGGTGGAGGTAAATGAATTCATCTAATATGGTGTTTCTTTCCCTCAGCAACTATAAGATTTGATGTCTTCAACTCCCAGAATTCCCTAGCCATCCCAGCTGGGTGGGAATATCTTAAAGCTATAAAGATTGAGAAACACTGATCTAATCCATGCTATCCTGCTTGGAGGTAGGTTCAGATAGATATACCCTATTGTTTTTATAATTATCTCCCAGAAGTTATCTTTTCATTACCTATCAGAATTATAATTTACTACTTATATGTAAACTAAAATCATTTCTGACTGTAGTCCTCTCTTTTCATATTGGGGAATCAGTTTTTTTTTAAAACTCAAAGGGACAGCTTCTAAGAAGACTTGTATTAGACAGTATATCAGTTACTTAAGTAGGAATAGCATATTTCACAAATTGAACAACATAGATGGGCTGTTGAAATTATTCTAATTTAATGCAAGTTCTTTCTTCGAATACTACAAGTAAAGGTAGACCTTCAAGAGAAATATCTGTAGCAGGTGAAATGAGAAGGGTACTTACAAAAGGGATTTTCTTGTATCAAATGAGTTTGGATAAGAGGTAAAATGCAAAGCTTAGCTCAGGATATATTTCAAGATCAAATAAATCTGGCCAGATATTTAAAAAGAAATTCTGAAGTAGTTTCAGTCTTGTAAAAGAATATGGAGATAACTTTGAAGAAGGAATGCAAAAACAGTTAAGGAAACTTCAACTCAGCCCTAGGGGGGGAAAGCAGGGTGAGAAGGAAACTCAAGGTAACCCCATCTTAATTCTGTTGATATCCTCTACAATAATGAAGCAGAATTCCAGCGGTTTTTCTATGTAATCAGTCTTATGACTTGACCCATCTTGAAGGGCTGACAAATTCTTTGAAGCATAACAGATAACATTTTGCAGCTTGCAACATAAAAATGAAGGTATCACCATTTATCCCTTGTACTAAATGCAGGAGCTTCTGACATAACCCACTTTGCACTTTAACTCTGAATAATCCAGAACAAAACATTTTCCAATAAATACACATTATTATTATCACATAACTAGTAAGGTTGCAGCAGAGAACAAGGACAAGGGTCATGTAGTGCAGGGGTAGCCAAACTTTTGAACCTCAGGGACCACCAAACTCATAATTTCAAATCCTGAAAGGGGGGTGTTTGCCTGGTTATTAGGAGCCCGTCTTCCTCAGCGCTTTTTTGGTCTGTGCATCCAACCTTCACTGCTGGCTTGTTATGGGGCTGACAGGAACGCTGGGTTGGATTGAACTGAGTACCTTGGAAGCCCCATAGTTTGCCTCATCACTGTTTGTGCAGGAGAGAACTTGAGTTTTTCTAGGTTTGGCATGCCCTCCCCTTTGGCCTCCACACAAGAGGATTCCCCGAAGCTAAGTTCCAGGGTTTTCCCACCACTTCCAAGGAGAGAAGGGCCCCTCCCTCCAGGCCTCAAAGCTTTTCCCCAGAGCGTGCATGTGCTGGGCTCTCCCCACAGGGCAGAGCACGCATGTGCTGGGCTCTCCCTATCCACCCGCCTACCAGCAGCGAGCCCAGGTCAGAGGAAGGGACTCTGGTCGCCTGGTCATTGCGCTGCATCCCACCCTTAGCAAAGCAGAGCACCGAGAGGAATGACAAAACTGACACCGCTGCTGCCGCCCCATTCCAGGCCTCTGAACTGGATGGTGAGCTCAGACTTGCCCACTCTGCCTCCCACCACCAGCAGCCGGTATTTCTCCTTCCCTGGGCCATTCCTATAGCTTGCAGCCATCGAGGAAGAGCCCAGGTTAGGAGAGGTGAGCTGGAAGATGCAGGAGGGCCATACAAATGCAAGTAGCATGGTGCTCCTGCATCTTCCAGCCATCACCATTGCCACCTCAGCCCACCTGTGCTTCTGCTCCCCTCTTGCTGCAACAGCACCATTACTTTATCCTGGTCATCCAGTACTTCATCCTGGCAGGTGAAGATGAGCTGCTTTTTGCAGGTTTGCACTCAGCCGAAGGATGGGGGGCAGTGGGTGGGCAGGTCATGTGGGCGGCGCAGCCTTGTGTTTCCACGCAGCCTGAATTAATTGCTTTGGGGGGGTGCTTTGGCACATTTCTCTGCAAACCACCAAAACTTTCTCATGAATCACCAGTGGGCTCCAGCCCACTGGTTGGCAACCACTGATTTAGTGCATTGTCTAAGTCTACATAGTAAGGTTTGGGTTTCAGTGGACAGCATAATCTTAGGAACCAAGACCAGGTTTAAGCAAGTTTCTCATTTGGAAAACAAAAAGGGAAATATTATGACTCCCACTTTCATTCTTCCTGTAACCCTTTGTATTTTTTGCTAAAACTTATTCTGGAGGGTTGGAGATCCTAGTTAAGCAGAGAAGAAGGCTTTAGAACATGGCTGTCAAACTCATGGCTGGCAGGCCAGATGCATCATGCGCTGACCATGCCCATGCCCGGTTTAGCGAAGGGGGAAAAAGTTCAGATAAAACACCTCTGCTTTAGAAAATATAATTCTTCCCCAACCACCAAGGATATTCTATATCAGTGTTTTTCAACCTTAGCCACTTTAAGAGCGGTGGACTTCGATTCCTAGTATTCTCCAATCAGCTTTCTGGCTAAGGAGTTCTGGGAGTTGACATCCATCTGTTTTAAAATGTTCAAGGTTGAGAAACACTGCTGAATAGGGCAAGCCTTTCCATAGCCAGAAGGAGGGCCTCTTCATTTCCAGTAGGCTAAGATTCAAACATAGTTAGCATGTTTCAAAATTAATGTATTGAGGGATAAAAAAATACTCCCCTCTGTTGTAGAGCGGCGGTTGCACATAAAGACGGAGCCAGGCTAAAGGCTAACAGACTTTATTCCATTGAATAAAGGGTCGC
>BHEV01042135.1:0-18881 GCA_004319985.1 Emydocephalus ijimae
TTCACCCAACTGAGAAAAAATTGGCTGCAATAAAAAACGCCCCGAGACCTAGGAACAAAACAGATCTCCAAGCCTTCCTGGAACTCATTAACTTTTATAACATCTTCCTACCACAGAAGGTGACTGTTGCTGAACCCCTACATAGGCTCCTCGACAAGAAAGCTTCCTGGGTCTGGGGACATCGAGAAGAGCGAGCTTTTCAGCAAGTAAAAGACCTTTTAACATCAGATGCTGTATTGATACAATATAATGAGAGTTTACCCTTAACTGTCACCTGTGACGCCTCACCGTTTGGAATAGGAGCCATCCTGAGCCACATCCTGCCAAACGGTACTGAGGCGCCCATTGCATTTTTTTCTAGAACTTTATCTAAAACTGAGAGAAACTATAGCCAACTGGATAAAGAGGCTCTCGCTATTGTGTCTGCGATCAAACGATTCCATGAGTATGTATATGGAAGATCCTTTTCTATAATCAACGATCACAAACCATTACTTGGCATCTTGGCGGGGGATAAACCAACTCCCCACATCTTATCGCCAAGAATGACACGCTGGTCAGAGTTTTTAGCCACATACGATTACCAACTGCGACACTGACCGGGGAAAGCCATTCCCCACACTGATGCCCTGAGCCGCTCTCCGCTACCAGAAGTCCTGGACGACCCAGCTCTAACCCTAACTACACTACAAATAGAGACACTTCCTTTACCACCACTGACTGCACAAGACATTGCATCCAAAACAAGGAAGGACCCTTGTTTGGCACGAGTCCTCAGCTGGGTGGAAAGAGGTTGGCCCGACAACAAACTCAACGACACCTTCAAGCTTTTCAAACACAGGCAGACAGAACTTTTCTCCCAAAAAGGATGTGTTTTATGGGGAGACAGAGTCGTCATCCCAGGAAGACTGCAGCATAAGGTCCTAAAACTATTGCATGATGGACATCCGGGCATCGTGCGAATGAAGGCACTAGCAAGGAGCTACGCTTAGTGACCAGGTATAGATAAGCAAATAGAAACCTGGGTCGCCACCTGCAACAAGTGCCAGGAAACACGCTCAGCTCCACCAAAAGCACCACCAACTGAATGGGAAGCACCCCGAGGTCCCTGGTCCCGTATCCACATCGATTTTGCGGGACCCACCAAGGGGCATACATTTCTCATAACAGTGGATGCCTATTCCAACTGGCTTGAGGTCCACAAAATGAAGAGCACCACCACAGAGGCAGTCGTTAAAAAACTAAACAGACTATTTGCTACACACGGCTTGCCAGATGTCTTGGTTTCTGACAATGGCCCACAATTCACCGCCTTGGCATTTGAACAGTACCTAGCAGACCGGGGGATACACCACGCTTTAACATCACTGGCTCACCCTGCGGCCAATGGTAGGGCTGAACAAATGGTCCAGTTCATAAAGAAAACCTTACACAAGATGGAACAAGGAAACATCCACGACAAGGTGACCAGGATGCTTCTCCTCCAACATATTACTCCAAACAGCACCACAAACAAAACCCCAGCTGAACTCCTGATGGGCAGGAAACTTCGATCACATCTTGACCAACTACACCCTGCCTACACGCCGGAAAAGCCCCCGGGGTCCAGCAGCAAGTATCGCACGTTCAAGGTAGGCGACCCGGTTTTTGCAAAAAACTTTACTGGTGACCCATTGTGGGTCCCCGCTACCATAACTCAACTTATGGGTCCCCGTTCCTACTGTTTACAAACTGCTGATGGGAGACTGTGGAAGTGCCACATCGACCAGCTACACTCCAGGCTGGTACCTACCCCCTTCACAAGCCCTGAACTCCAAACTGGGGGGGGGAAGGGAAATCGGGGGGGCCGAAAATGAACTAGTACCCGACCCAGTACTCGTAACCCAGCAATCAGCGTGACCAAACCTGGAATATTCACCTTCTGAAGAAGAGCCGGGGCAGATGGTCATCTCTCCATGAAGCAGCTCGGCGGCATCAGCAAACCCAGAGAATCCAGATGACAGCCTTGACGGGAGTAGAGATGACAACCCTGAATCACCCAACGGAAAAGTCAGATCACCATTACCGCTGAGTTCAAGAAACAGCCCACCGGAACCAGAGTCCGGGCAAAGACTGGTGGAGCAACGTAGAACAGGTAGACAGGTGAGACGACCTGCCTACCTGTGAGAATACATCACCCCACCCTTGAGACGGAACCTAGGGGGGAGGGGTGTTCCAAACTAAGCAAACTCGTTAGCTTGCAATTCTAATAGTTCTCCTTCCACAACAGGCTTGTAAACCTGCACTTCTGATTGGCCCGCTGATAGTGGATCGTGATTGGTCGTTGTTGGCTGATCTGATTGGCTGTTAGCGGGTTGCTGTTGATTGGACGCTCCCAGCGTGGCAAACTCAAATCATTGGGTGTTGTGACAGCAGCCAGCTCTATAAAAGGAGCTGCTGCTGCCCTAGTATTTCGCTCTGTTCTGAAGTCACTAATAAAGAGTTGGAGTCACTATTTGATGCCTCGTCTCCGTTCCTTGCACCCACTCTCCCAGATCTAACAATTACAATGTATGTCTCCTTTCTTTTAACATTGGGCAAAGAAATGCACACCACATGTCCCTAAGATCTAAGTGAAAATTTAAAAGGATAAAACCTCCACAGGTCTGGAGTGATATTTAATGGTATATGCAGGGGTGGGATTCTATCAGTTTGCACCTATTCACTAGAACCAGTTGTTAACATTCTAAGCAGTTCAGAGAACCAGTTGTTAGAAGAAATTACTGGCCTAATCCTGGAAGGAAGAAAGGAAGGAAACATTCTGGTGTTGCTTACAGAAACTGCCTCTCCGTTAACCCTTATTACATTCTTGGCAGGACTAGACTTCCTGTCTCAGGAACTTCTCTGTAGTTTTTCTCCCCTCCTTTGCTAGTACTTTGTTTGTGTGGAGTGACCATTCAAAGTTACAATGGCACTGAAAAAAGTGACATGACCATTTTTCACACTTACAACTGTTGCAGCATCCCCACAGTCATGAGAGGCCAGGCGAGGAGATGTGTGCCTCGATGTGAGTGATATTGAGTTGGCCACTCCCAGCCAATAACATGATCACCAAGCCATGTCCACCCAGTCACATAACCACCAAGCCATGCCCACCAACTTAGCCACACCCACAGAACCGGTTGTTAAAAAATTTGAATCCCACCCCTGGATATCTGTATGTGTCTGCCCCCGCCCCCCGTAAGATATTCCCTTTTACAGTTGCAAGATTTTGCAAGAAAGAAAAGTGAGAAAGATCCCATGAAGGATTTGGGAGTGAAATGTGTGTGTGTGTGTGTGTGTGTTTGTGTGTGTGTGTGTGTGTATGAAATGTGTGTGATTAGTTGAAAAGAGAGAGAGAGAGACTGAGTGGAGGAGGGAGGTGAGAATTCTGTGTAATTTAAACCCCCTTCTTTTGCGAAGGGATTTTTTTTTCTTTTTACTTTGGAGGTTGACGAGAGAAGCAGGGGAGGGGAAACTACCCCACTTCTCATTTTAACTATCCCCCACTTCTCCCTCTCTGCAGAGCCAGCCTGAGAAAGGCAGAGTAAAGGTTTTTAGAAGTTTTAGAATAACAGAACTGGAAGGAACTTTGGAGGTCTTCTCGTCCAACCCCTGCTTAGGCAGGAAACCTATATCGTTTTAGACAAATTGTTACCCGATCTCTTCTTAAAAGTGTGATATCTGATCCCTGCCTTTTGCAGTCTACATTATTTTTGGCTTACATATTGAAAGCTATGCAAATATATTCTTCTTTTCCAAATAGAGTTTTGATTTTTTTTCCTTCTTCTAAAAATATTTGAGGTTTTAAAATGCTTAATTAAACCTATCAAAAAAAAAAAAAAGAAATGATTTTGAAATATTTTGCTTACATTTGTAAATGTTTTTGACTTAATGAGAATTTGCTTCCATGTGAATGGAATCTGAGTCTGACACACTGATTTTACATACTTAGGAATCATGGTGCTCCATCCTATGGCATGTTTGTTTGTTTGTCAGCAATACAAGTTGTTATCCTTTTAGGAGTTATTACAGGGATGAGTATTGGCTGGACAATAAGTCCACACAAAAATCACCACAATGATGTAATCCCCAATTATAACTTCAAAAAAGGCAACTACGATCTTATAGACATTGATCTCTCATCCCTTAATTGGCAATTTTTATTCACTGGATGCAATACCGTTAAAGACCATTATAACATATTACAACAACTTGAAGTCAAAAGAGTCATCAAACTATATGTACCAATAACAACTCTCAAACCAGAAAAAATAGGGAAGTTTGGATTGAAGGAAGCTTCAATCCAAAAAGAGATCACTTTGGCAGAAAAACAAATCTGGTCATGTTGCCAACTTCAAAAGCTGATACAAAAATTTATGCCACCAGATAAAGACTGAATGCACCAATTATCACATTAAACAAGAGGAAAACCTTCTACGCACCAATTCCACCTGCACTTTCTACAATTTTGTAAACAACAAACTAAAAGACTCAAGATCCATCCCACCCCTGAAAGGACCTAATGGCAAAGACTGTAACAACAACACCATTAAAGCAAACCTCTTTAACACATTCTTTGGCTCAATATTTGTAAACAGCAATGGATCATGTCCAGTATTTCCTAGTCGAACCACAGACAACTACAATGATCTAATAAATATCGATTTTACAGAAGACAATGTTGAAAAAGCACTACGCAATCTAAAACCATCTCTATCTATTGGATCAGACAGAATATGTGCCTATTTCTTAAAAAAACTATCCACTGCTATAGGCAAACCTCTAAGCATAATATTTGAAAAATCTTTCAGGACCAGCTCCTTGCCAAACCTATGGTCACTAGCCATGGTCATCCCCATTTTCAAAAAGGGGGACCCCAGGCTAGTTGAAAATTACAGACCAATCTCCTTATGCCGCATCACTGTAAAGTCATCAACCAATCCATTATCCTCCACTTAGGGACAAACAACCTACTCTCTAATAAACAATTTGGTTTCAGAAAAAAACTATCCTGTAATCTGCAACTCTTACACTGCAAAAACACATGGACTACACAACTCAATCAGGGCAAAACAATAGACGCAATCTACATAGATTTCTGTAAAGCCTTTGATTCAGTGGTCCATGACAAACTACTATTAAAACTAAAATCTTATAGTATCTCTGGACACCTGCATAACTGGATAGAAGCATTCCTGTCAAACAGACAACAAATGGTCAAAATTGGGAGCATCCTATCAAATTCTGTACCTGTCAACATTGGTGTCCCCCAAGGCAGTGTTCTAGGACCAACTCTCTTCATACTCTACATAAATGACCTCTGTGATCAAATTAAGAGCAATTGCATTCTCTTTGCTGATGATGTAAAGCTATTCAATACCACAGATAATTCTGCTACCCTTCAAAAAGACCTCGACCATGTATCAGAATGGTCAAACAAATGGTCAAACAACTTCAAATCTCAACAAATAAATGCTCTGTCCTACATATTGGCAAAAAAATCAGAAAATAAAAAACAAGCTGAATAGTCAAGATCTTGTTGATGAACTAAACTCTGTCAAGGACCTTGGAGTACTCATCTCAAATGATCTAAGTGCGAGAGTCCACTGTAACTACATAGCCAAAAAGGCATTAAGAGTTGTTAACCTAATCCTACATAGCTTTTTCTCTGGTAATATCACACTACTAGCTAGAGCATACAAAACATTTGCTAGACCAATACTCAAATACAGCTCATCAGTCTGGAACCCACATTACGTATCTGATATTAACACAGTTGAGAAAGTCCAGAAATATTTCACAAGAAGAGTTCTCCACTCCTCTACTCATTGCAGAATACCTTATGCCACCAGACTTGAAATTTTAGACCTAGAAAACCTAGAACTATGCTGCCTTTGGTCCAATCTAAGTATAGTATATAAAATCATACATTGCAATGTCTTACCTGTCAATGAATACTTCAGCTTCAACCATAATAATACAAGAGCACACAATAGATACAAACTCAAGGTAAACCACACCAAATTTGATTGCAGGGAATATGACTTTAGCAACAGAGTGGTCAATGTCTGGAATACTCTACCTGACTCTGTGGTTTCTTCCCCAAACCCCAAAAATTTTAACTTTAGGGTTAAGGAAAAAGACAGCCAGTAGCATTTTTCTCTAAAATGCTAGACCCTACCTGTCAATGATAAAGGATATTTATAGGGAAGTTTGGATTTTGAACATTTTTGTGTTGGGGTACTTACATTATAGCCTAGGATTAGACTTGATTTAAATTATATTCCCTTGGGGGAATGGCTAAAAGTGGGATGATTTAATTATTATTTTTTTAAGATAGTGGATCACTTGACTGGATGGGTTGAGGCTTATCCAGCCATGAGAGCCAAAATTATATTGGAGCAGATAATACCTAGATATGGAATAGCTATATTTTTCTGCAGAAACGCTTCAATCAATCATGGAGTGTGGGAATTTGGTGGAAATGTCACATTCTGTGGAATGCAAATTGATCTATGCCATGGACCAAGTGTTTACCCTTGACCTGGCTCTGAATTTGAACCTGTCCAAAAAGGGATACTTTACTTTTTGAAATGATGCTTGGACTACTACACTTGAACAGAATGGGGGAAATCACACAGTGTGAAACTAAAGATATGTCTGTAAAGAACTGTATACTTGGCCTCTATTCTTCTTTATCTCACTTCAGAAGCAAAGGACTTCTAGCTCAAACCCTACCTCTCAAATTTGCTGTCCATAATTTCCAGCCAGGTGATTGGGTCCTGATAAAAGCCTGGGACAGGTCCTACCAAATCTTGCTGACCACTGAAACAGCAGTCTGAACAAAGACAAAGGGTGGACCCCAGTTGATGAACTTAAAAGAGTGGAAAGTGTTTCCTGGAGAAGACCGGCTAAGAATAAAAATTACCAAAAGCTGATGTGGTCATGGTGGTATGAATAGACTTCCTTTTGATTTTTTTCTCATTGCAGGAGTACCAAGTTTTTTATTTTTCCTGCCTGAGTGTCATCTTATTTTATTCCAGCTGAAGATCCCAAGTGAAGCTGATGGACCAGTAAAAGACTCTTTTTCAATTCCCAAAAGACAGCTGGAAAGATTATGGAGGGAGGGTGGAAATCCATTCTAATGTTTTCTTTGTTGTCTATTTATATTGTAACCAGTTTAATGTACTCATGTAAGGATTGTGTATTTGAGAGTGGTTGCCACAGCAACTTTTGACCACCTTGGTCTTCAACACTTTGGACTTCCGTCTGATAGGTGGGAAATTTGTCCAGCATGTTTTTATTGAAAAGTAGTGCATACACATACACACATATGGAGAGAGACACACACCATTCAGAATTAGACAAAGTTTCTCCTAGTACCTCCACACGAAGCTGTTACTAGGTTGATTTTTGCTCTGCGCCACTAAGGCACAAGAAGTCATGTCTCCATGGGGGTGGGGCATCTTCCTCAGGCAATTCCCTCACTTGAAGAGAGAGCAGAAAAGAGATCTCCAAACCCGAAGCCCTCACTGTAACTTACAAATGATGCTGCTCAGTTGCCCAGATGTTGCACTGATGGTCTCATGAGTAGAAGTCTGAGGGCTCATTGTGTGTAAAAAATAAATACATAAATACTAAATAGCCTGGATTGCACAATGACTAAGATTTAGGACAGGTACAGTAATCATCCTTCGAAAATGGGCAGCCTGTAATTTCAAGAACCATGGCTGTGAAGAATTTTGGGGGCTTGTGCTTGCATAACACCTGTTTGGAAACTCACAGACAGTGATATAAACATCTGAAAATAATTGGCATGGAAAATTGTATACTGTAAATTTCTTTCCAGAACCTTTTCCTCCTAACTGCTAGAACTTCATGGTTGAAAGCTTTTGGGAGCCATTGAAGGAATCTTTTTCTGTTGTCTCTTATCAATGCCTTTATCTTTCCTCATTCACTCTGATAGAAAGAATTCTATCCTTTAAAACAAAACAGAGGAATGAAGGATAATAAATAATGAAATAAAATATATTATAGCATTAAGTAGAGAGTTACTCTATAGGCATGTCTTGTCTTGATGTTAGGCAGTTGTTTTCTTATATATGTAGAAGTATTTATCTCTATAGGCATTTCTTATGTGGCTGTTGTGGAAAATATTTCTTTTACCTTTCACTTGTTGTAAAATGATTATAACTCATGACACATGTGTTATGAACTAATAAAAGCGCTCAAATAAAGTTTTAACAAACCTTAAGAAAAAGCAGGGTTCTAATCCTGCACTTCAGATTGGCCGATAATAGTGATATCAGATTGGTCCGTTCTGGGGAATCTGATTGGCTGTTAACGAGCCACTCTCATTGGTTCAAGGGTTTAACACTTCCATGTTTCTCATTGGCTAATAGGTCAGCAGCCTGCCCTATAAAAGGGCTGCTGCTGCCCTAGGGTTTTACCTCTGTTCAGAATGATTAATAAAGACTTGAAGTTCACTGTTCACTGCCTCATCTCCGTTCCTTGTGCTCATGCCCAGAACATAACACTGGTGATGAGTATCGGATGTGGAGACATCAGAGCTGACTGAACACTACAGAGCACCAAACAGAGCACGTGGCTGAAGGCGCATCGACAACGGAAACCATGTCTGGCGGCGCCATACCACCCGCTCCATTTGACCCGGCACAAGAAGACTGGGACTCATACATAGACCGGTTCCAGATATTTCCGGAGACCAACAACTTGAAGGATGCCACTACGGGAAAAAAGCAAGCAGTGTTCCTGACCCATTGCGGGCCTGCCATCTTTAAGATGGCCAAGGCACTAGCGAAACCAGCTGAGGTGAAGACCATGGACTGGGATGTCCTCGCGCTCCTGCTACGGGCCCACTATGCACCCACCGTACCAACGCTTGTCCAAAGAAATGAATTTTACCAGAGGGACCAGCGGAAAGGAGAGAGAGTTGCAGATTTCATCGCAGATCTCCAGAACCTAGGAGGCCTCTGTAGGTTTACAGACCTCAAAGAAGCTCTGAGAGACCGAATAATTCTGGGATTAGAAGACCACACGACGCAGAGCAAGATCATGGCCAAAGGGGACATCGACCTTGCTGATGTCATCAAGGATTCTACTGCAGCTGAAGCAACCAGGAAGTCGGCCGCCTGAATGCGCCGCACCAAGGCACCACTCCATCAACTCGCCAGTGATACCTCACCTCACCTAGAGAGGCACACAACAGCGACCCACCACGAGGACCTCGAATCGCCATTAGAAAGTGATGAGGAGGAGGTCAACCAGCTCCGGTCTGAACGTGACCAACACCACCAGTGGAATCAAAGACTACCAATGCGCGGGTTGTGGGGCAAACCACCCGCGATCAGACTGCAAATTCCTTGATGCGCTCTGCCATTTCTGTGGGAAAAGAGGCCACATCGGGAAGGTCTATAGAAGCAAGCAAGGATCCAGCCCACTTCAGAGGGGAAACAACTACTGCCAGACCACAGGGAATCGCCCTGTGATTTGGGAACATTTGAACCACCAATGGAACAACCACTCCTACAGAAATAAAACACTGGCCATTTCAACGAGATGAGAAGAGGCACACCAAACCATTACAATCGGTCACGCCTCATCGCTAGATGCAAAGAAGATCCGAGTGAAGGTCGCCATCGAAAACCAGCCTTGTGTGATGGAAGTCGATTCAGGATCGTCCCTCTTGATGGTTTCCTGGAAGACCCTTAAACAATTAATACCTGCTGTCCGGCATCAAGACCTCAGAGCCCAAAGAATCATACTCAAAGATTATCAGGGGAACCGAATTCCGGTCGTTGGATCCAGCCAAGTCCAAGTATCATTCAAAAATCATACTGCGTCATTACCACTGACCGTCGTCGACCGTGACCGGCTTGTTAGGCCTTCAATGGTTCGCCCCACTCGGGATTGAGGTAGCCAGCATTCACCAAACCAGAAGCGATGACTGGGAGGAGGTCATCATCCAGGAATTCCAGGACATTTTTGCAGACAAACTAGGCGAGTACAAGGGGACTCCGATATCATTTAACCTTAACTCTGAAGTAGCCCCCATCCACCTTAAGCCTCATCGGGTACCTTTTGCCCTTAAATCAAAAATTGACGAGCAGCTCGATAAATTAATAGCACAGGGTGTTTTAGAACCAACTGACCACACTCGTTGGAAAAACCCAATTGTAACACCCATCAAACCGGATGGATCGTTAAGGATTTGTGGGGACTACCGGGCCACCCTTAATCACACCCTTCAACAGAATGCTTACCCGGTGCTGGTGGTACAACACCTTCTACATTCCCTGGGGGGCAGAAAAGTCTTCGCTAAATTGGATTTAGCACAGGCGTACCAACAACTGCCTGTAGATAAAAAAAACCGCAGAGGCAGAGATGATCGTTACGCACCGAGGTGCCTTTAAGTGCAACTGACTCCAATTCGGAGTGAGCGTAGCTCCAGGGATTTTTCAAAGTCAGATGGAGAGACTACTGCAAGGGATCAAGGGGGTCGTGCCATACTTTGATGACGTTTTAATTGCTGCCCCGAATAGAGAAATACTAGAAAAGCGTCTTAAAATGGTTCTCCAGAAATTTAAAGACTCTGGCCTAAAGGTTAAAAAAAATAAATGTCAACTGTGTACAGATAAAGTAGAGTTCCTGGGGTACCTAATCGATAAACAAGGCATTCACCCCACTAATAGCAAACTAAGGGCATTCAAAAACGCCCCAAGACCCAGAAATAAGACTGATCTCCAAGCTTTCCTGGGGCTCATTAACTTTTACAACATCTTATTGCCCCAGAAAGCGACCGTAGCTGAGCCCCTACATAGACTTCTCGACAAAAAAGCAACCTGGGTCTGGGGACACCGAGAGGAGCACGCATTCCGACAAGTGAAAAACTTACTAACCTCAGATGCTGTTTTAATGCAGTATAACGAGACTCTGCCTTTAACAATTACATGTGACGCGTCACCGTTTGGAGTAGGAGCCATTTTGAGTCATGTGTTTCCAAATGGTAGTGAGGCCCCTATTGCCTATTTTTCAGTGACCCTATCAAAGGCTGAACATAACTATAGCCAGATCGACAAAGAAGCTCTTGCTGTTGTATCTGCTGTGAAACGGTTTCATGAATATGCATATGGACGAGTTTTTACTGTTGTTACCGACCACAAACCTTTGCTAGGGATTATAGCGGGAGACAAGCCAACCCCCTATATATTGTCACCTAGAATGACTCGCTGGTCGGAGTTTTTAGCTGCGTACAACTATAAATTACAACACCGCCCGGGGAAAGCCATTCCCCACGCTGATGCATTGAGCTGTGCCCCACTTCCAGAAACCGTCGACGACTTAGCTCCAACCCTTATGACACTCCAGATTGAAACGCTACATTCACCGCCGCTAGCAGCCAGAGACATTGCAATCGAAACAAAACGAGATCCTGTCTTGGCACAAGTTCTTAGCTGGGTTGAACGAGGATGGCCAATAGAACAAACCCCTGATGACTTCACCCCTTTCAGAAACCGGCAAACAGAACTTTTTTTTGCAAAAAGGCTGCATCCTATGGGGAGATAGAGTTGTCGTCCTAGAGCGGTTACTATGAGCAGTATTGAAAACATTGCATGATGGTCACCCCGGCATCGTGTGTATGAAAGCGCTCACATGAAGCTACGCGTGGTGGCTGGGCATCGACAAACAGATCGAAGCCTGAGTAAAGACTTGCTTAAAGTGCCAAGAAGTCAGCAGTGCCCCACCTAGAGCAACTCCAACAGAATGGGAAACCCCCCGGGGGCCGTGGTCCCGCATCTACGTTGATTTTGCGGGACCTACTAAAGGATATATGTTCCTCCTAACAGTGGATGCCTATTCCAACTGGCTCGAGATCCACGAAATGAAGAATACTACAACCAAGTCCATCATCTGAAAATTGAATAGACTATTCACAACGCACGGGCTGCCAGACGTTCTGGTCTCCGACAACGGACCCCAGTTCACCGCCCTGGCATTTGAACAATACTTAGCGGACCGGGGTATCCGCCATGCGCTAACTTCGCCAGCGCACCCTGCGTCTAATGGCAGGGCCGAGCACATGTTAAAAATTTGTTTAAAAAACTCTCCACAAAATGGACTATGGGGATATTGACGACAAAATAAACAGAATACTCCTACTCCAACACATCACTCCACACAGCATCACCAACAAGATCCCAGCTGAACTGTTGATGGGACGCAAGCTCCGTTCCCACTTCAACCGGCTTCACCCGTCCTACGAACCAGAGAAACCCTGTGGATCTACCGGAAAATGCTGCGAATTCAAGGTAGGTGACTTAGTTTTCACCAAAAACCTCTCCGGTGAACCATTATGGGTCGAAGCAACCATAATTCAAACCACCGGGCCCAGATTGTACCGTGTGCAAACCTGCGACGGAAAAATATGGAAACGCCATATAGATCAGCTTTGCTCTAGGCCACAATCCAGTTCCCGTGACTCCTGTGACTCCCAAACTGAGGGGGGAGGGGATGTCGAAGAAACAGAATTCGAGATGGTGGAAAGCAGAAGCGAAGGAAGTCAGCAATCAGGCGTGATAAATGAAGAAGAATCAGGGAGGGGACTCTCCTCGCTACAGAGGAATACCTCAATGGAGGCGAGCCCTCAAAGATCGGAGGACAACAATGACAGCATTAGCGGCACCGAGTCGTCCAGTGAAGATGCGGAGCCGCCTGTACCAGATATGTCCAAAAACGTCCCACCGAAACCGGACAACAGACAGGAACTGGTGGGACAGCGCAAATCCAATAGACAGTTAAAACAACCTACATATCTTTGGGATTACATCACCGCACCCCTCAAACAGAACCTGGGGGGAAGGGGTGTTATGAACTAATAAAAGCGCTCAAATAAAGTTTTAACAAACCTTAAGAAAAAGCAGGGTGCTAATCCTGCACTTCTGATTGGCCGATAATAGCGATATCGGATTGGTCCGTTCTGGGGAATCTGATTGGCTGTTAACGAGCCACTCTCATTGGTTCAAGGATTTGACACTTCCATGTTTCTCATTGGCTAAGAGGTCAGCAGCCTGCCCTATAAAAGGGCTGCTGCTGCCCTAGGGTTTTAGCTCTGTTCAGAATGATTAATAAAGACTTGAAGTTCACTGTTCACTGCCTCGTCTCCGTTCCTTGCGCTCATGCCCAGAACATAACAACATGATTGTCCCATCTAAATCAATCTGAATCCATATGTTTTCCTTCATGAAGAAAGATAAATACTGCCTGATTGGAATCTGTCTGTTGCAGGAAGACGTAAATCTTAGTTAGATTACATGACTAGAGATTTACAAGATAATTAGAGAACTAAGAACAAAGACTTTTCCATGTATAAGAAGGACAAGACATCATTCTGTATTTTGTAGAATTTTCCTCCCATGTCCCTTGTGACGTGCTAGGAACTTCTTTCCAGATTCTTTAACTTTGATCAAAGAATAAAAATCTGCTTTATTTAATTTGCAAACCTCCGTTTAAGTCTTTGTTTTGGCTCATTTTTGACTTAAGCGTAGTGCTAAATTTTACAATACTAAAACTGTATTATAAAAGCAGGTAAGAAATCAGATTGGAATATTAGGGAGGAAATATAATATTAATTTTTACCAATATTTGTATAATCCTTCTCCTTGCTAAATAGTTAAAATATATAAATCTAAAACAACTGTTAAAATAATTTATTACAATAATGATTTAAATTAATTTAATTTTAACTTTAATACAATTTTAGTTAATAATAATTGTCCTGTTGCCATGTCACTGAAAGTTAACAGGAAACAAACCATAGGATTTCAAGCACTGATGATATTACCTACTTGGACAATGAAACAAACAAATGAAACTCAGAGAGCGCCAAAGACTCCATGGATGCAAACTGATGAGAACAGTTAGGTCTAACAATGGTTTTAAATGATCCTCAGGTGCTTTTCTCTTCCAAGGTGGACAATTGCATTACCCTTAACAAGCAAATGAGAACAGAATAGCTAAAATAATGGAATCTTGCAAATCTGATAGTGCTGTATCTCCTCCCCTTTCTATACACATATGAATAGGGCCTTAGTTTTTTTCTGCTGCTCCCACAAATTTCCTGCTTATTTTGGACTTTATGTATATTTTTCCCTTCATTGTGGTAATCTTTTTTCCTCAAGGTCACCTTCTATACTATTTATACCATACTAGAGGAGGAAGGGAAGTGCAGCTCCAATAATACAGGTATTGTTTCTCCAGAACTGGCTGATGTTGATCAAAAAATGAACAGCCTTTTTGTAACTTTTGCATATTTTGAGACATCTTCAAGGACATTTGCACATAAAACAAGTTACTATAATTTAACTGAGAGATGAAAAGGGCAAGAATCTTCAGCACGCCTGAATCAGAAAGGGTTTCCACTAACAAGCCTTTTCAAGCTGATCAATGATTCTTCAGCAAGAAAGGAATGTGTAATATACTTATATTACTTATTGTTAGAATTGGGTATATCGGTTCCCACAGAGACGCGAGACCAAAAGTGAACATTCAGCTCTTTATTGGGTATATAGACCAGTACAAGACCTGTGAGTCACGGCAACCCTTCATATAGGAATTGCTTGTGGCTCGGCAGCCAATGACAGTGCTTTGAATCTCCCGCGATCGGCTTGGCCAATCGTGGTTGATTCTTAGTGCGCCAATCACGGCCGTTTAGTTGTCCAATCAGGTTGTCCAATCAGCTTGCGGTCTGTGTGGACCAATCAGGATTCAGGGTTTGGAGTATGCTAATACAGAACAACCCTCCCCTCTTGGTTTCGCCCGACAGAGTGTGGTTATGTAGTTGCGCAGGTAGGTGGGGCTTCGTATGTGTCTAGTTGACCTGTGCGGTTCAGTTGCTGTTTGGCCCTCGACCGGTTCGGATGGACTCTTCGTTGCTCCTGTTTCCCTGGATGGAACCGCCTGGAAGGGTGAGCTGGGCCTATTTTGGTAGCTCCCTCCCGGTCTATCCGGGTTGGTTGAGCTGCCGATTCCGCTATTCCCACCTGGTCTTTCTGGGAGTTTCTCAGGGTTATATGTGGGGTGTAGTCTATCTAATGGGGATCTTAGTTTTCTGCCCATGAGTAATTCTGCTAGGATTTTGTTTGTGGTTGTGCTGGGTGTGATGTCTTGTATTAAAAGCATTTCATTTATTTTCTCTTGTATGTCGATGATTTCGATTTTCTGTATGGTGTTTTTTGTGAAATGGACCATGCGTTCCGCCCACCTGTTCGCTGCCAGATAAGTGGGCACTGTTAACGCATGCCGTATGCCCCATTCTGCCAGAAACTTTTCAAAAGCTAGTGCGGTAAATTGTGAGCCGTTGTCTGACACTAGCACATCTGGCAGCCCATGCGTGGTGAAAAGTTTGTTTAGTTTTTTTATGACGGCCTCTGTGGTTGTGGTTTTCATGGTGCTTACCTCCAGCCAGTTGGAGTAAGCATCGACGGTAATCAGGAATGTGTGTCCCTTGGTAGGCCTGGCGAAATCTATGTGGATTCTAGACCAGGGGCCCTTGGGAGTTTCCCATTCCAGGATCAGGGCGGTGGGGGGGCTTGGTCTGGTTTCCTGGCACCTTTTGCATGTGGATACCCGAGTCTCGATCTGTTTGTCCATCCCTGGCCACCAGGCATAAAGCCCTCCTGGCCAGGGCTTTCATTTTGACCATGCCCGGGTGCCCCTCATGCAACATATATAATACCCTTCTTTGCAAAGTCTCTGGAATCACAACCCTGTCCCCCCAAAGTATGCAACCCTTTTGCGTAAAGAGTTCAGTTGGCTGGTTTCTGAAAGTTTTAAATTGTTCATTGCCATCGTTTTCTGGCCACCCTTTCTCCACCCAGCTCAAAACTCGCGCCAGCTGCTTGTCTTTATTAGTCTCTCTGGCAATGTCTGATGCGGTCAGGGGTGGGTTGGGTAATGTCTCAATGTGCAGGTTGTTGTTGTAGGTGCCGGGTCATCCTCCAGGTCTGGCAGGGGGGAGCGACTCAACGTGTCTGCTTGCGAGATGTTCTTGCCGGGCTGGTGTGTCAGCTGGTAGCTGTAGGCGGCAAGGAACTCGGACCACATTGTCATCCTAGGTGACAGGATGTTCAGGGTGGCCTTGTTCCCTGCCAGGATCCCTAGTAATGGCTTGTGGTTGGTAACAATTGAAAAAGTCCTACCGTAGAGATACTCATGGAACCTTTTCATGCCAGAGATGACTGCTAGGGCCTCCTTGTCCAGTTGGCTGTAGTTCCTTTCTGGTTTGGATAGTGTTCTTGAAAAGAAAGCGATGGGTGCTTCTTTTCTGTCTGACAGCATGTGGCTGAGGATGGCCCCGACACCATCAGGGTGACGCATCGTATGTCACACTCAGCGGCAGGGTCTCGCTGTATTGGATAAGGACTGCATCTGATGTTAGTAGGTCTTTGGTTTGTTTGAAAGCGTTTTCCTCCCGCTTCCCCCAGATCCAGATGGCTGTTTTATCCAACAGCCTATGCAAAGGTTCCGCAGTGGTTGCCTTTTGGGGTAGGAAAACATTATAAAAATTAATGAGTCCAAGAAAAGCCTGCAGCTCCGCCTTATTCCTTGGTCTAGGGGCTTCTTTGATGGCTCTGAGCTTTTTCTCGGTGGGGTGGATTTCATGCTCGTCTAGGAGATACCCCAGGAATTCAACCCTCTTGGGGGTTTTTAACTTTAAGCCCAGAGTCTTTGAATTTTTGTAGTACCACCCTTAGGCGGCTTTCCAATTGTGTTTTATTGGTGGCTGCCACCAACACGTCATCAAAATAAGGCACCACCCCTTTGATCCCTTGGAGCAGTCTTTCCATTAGGCTCTGGAAGATCCCTGGTGCCACGCTGACTCCGAATTGGAGTCTGTTACATCGGAATGCCCCTCGGTAGGTTATGATAGTTTGCGCCTCTGCAGTTGTAGCATTGACCGGCAACTGTTGGTAGGCTTGTGCCAGGTCGAGCTTCGTGAAGACCCGGCCTCCCCCCAGTGAGTGCAGGAGGTGCTGTACTACTGGGACAGGGTAGGCACTCTGCTGCAGTGCGTGGTTGAGGGCGGCCTTATAGTCACTGCAAATTCTTACGGACCCATCCAGTTTGATTAGGATGACTATGGGGGTCTCCCATCGGGCATGGTCAATCAGTTCTAAAACCCCCTTTGCGATGAGCTTGTCTAATTGCTCATCGATCTTGGGCTTGAGCACAAATGACACTCGCCATGGTTTAAGGTGGATT
Source organism: Emydocephalus ijimae (assembly GCA_004319985.1). Taxonomy (NCBI): domain Eukaryota; kingdom Metazoa; phylum Chordata; class Lepidosauria; order Squamata; family Elapidae; genus Emydocephalus; species Emydocephalus ijimae. The sequence goes on from BHEV01042135.1 coordinate 17,302, forward strand.
GGGGCAACGTTTGGGTCTAGATTGAAAGAGATTGGAGACCCCCGGTACTTGCCGAGGGTGTCATCGAAGACCTCTTGGAAGTCCCTCACGAGCGTCGCTTCCCAGTCTGCCTCATTGACGTGGTGGATGCCCGTCACCTCGATTCCCAGCGTTGTGAACCACTGTAGTCCCAGCAGGGTGGGGCGGTCTCTGTCCAAAATGGTGAGTGGCAGCACCTTGGTATGCCCTTTAAAAGTTATTTTGAAATGTCCAGTTCCGACTACAGATCCCTCTAAAGGATCCCTGATAGTCCTTTAGAGTCAGCTTTGATTTTCCAGTTCGTGGAGGCAGATGGTAGGCACCAGGCGTTTGATTGTGCGCCAGGAAACCATGGAGAGGTAGGATCCGGAATCCACCTCCATTTCACATGGTTGATCCTTGATGTCTACCTCCACATGCACCTTCCAGCCGTCGATGGTCGAGGAGTGGCCAATGACGACCGTCTGATGGGTGTCGTCTCTCCATCACGCCTCACTGAGCCTCTTGTTCCGGCCATCTCGGCTCCATCGACTCTCGGTGTGGTGGTCTCTGGTCCTGGGGGTGGTGCCATTTCATCGCTGGGGGCTGCCGTCTCGTCGTCGGAGGCTGTAGTTCCACTTATTCCAGCCTACCTTGGTGATGTGCCTCCACTTGTCACAGTGCCGACAGATTGCATTGAGGAAACAGCATTCTGAGCGGGGGTGATCACCTCCACAGCTGGCACACTGGAACCCCGACTTATGATTTCTCCGCTGGTCATGTTCCGCCTGGAGTTGGTGGATTTCTTCCTCCTCATCTTTGGTGTCAGAGAGGGAGTCGATGTCGCCATGGTGGGTGGTGGTGGTTGCTTGGTGGCTGGTCTCTGTGTGCTTCTCTGGTGCCAGGGGTGTCTCGATGGTTGCTGGTCGGTCCCCAGTGTTCACTAGCCACATCCGAGCTGCTGATTTCTTGGTTGCTTTGGCGGCAGTTGCCTCGGCGATGGCTTCGGTGAGGGAGATGTCTGCCCTTGCCATTAGCCGACTCTGCAGAATGGGGTCCTTGAGCCCGAGGATGACGCGGTCTTGCAGGGCCTCGTCCATGTCGGTGAACCCTCTCATGCCTCCGAGATCCCTCAGCGCAGCCACGAAGTCGTTGATGCTCTCACCCTCTTTCTGGTCCTGCTGGTAAAACTCATGCTGTCTGATGAGGGTGGGCATGGCGGGGACATAATGGTTCCGTAGGAATGGTTCGAGGTTGGCGCAGTCCATCGCCTTCACGTCATCGGGTTTGGCTAGGGCTTTAGCCATCTTGAACACTGCAGGCCCGCAGTGTGTCAGGAACACAGCCCTTTTTTTCTGTCTGTTGGCATCTTTTATATTGCTGCTTTCTAGGAACATTAGGAATCGGTCAATGTAGGATTCCCAATCCTTGGCAGCCTGGTTGAAGGGTGTGAGTGGTGAGATGCTGCTGGCCATTTTGTCGGTTGTCTCGTGCCGGTCGAAGTGGGAGCGGAGTCATCGTCCCATTAGTAATTCCGCGGGAGTTCTCCCGGTAACGCTGTGTGGCGTGATGTGTTGCAAGAA
>BHEV01042136.1:0-17826 GCA_004319985.1 Emydocephalus ijimae
GTTGCTTGAGGGTCTTCCAGGACACCATTGAGAGGGACGATCCCGAGTCGACTTCCATTTGGCAGGGCCGGTTCTCGATGATCACGGTAATTCGGATTTTCTAGGCGTCTAAGGCAGAGGCGTGACCGATAGTGATAGTATGGTGAGCCTCTTCTCGCTTCGTGGTGCGATTTAAAACTCGGTTTCTGTAGGAGTGGTTTACTGGTTCTCGCCTTACAGGACGGTNAAGCTTCGGCAGACCCGTTCGATGTGGCCTTTCTTTTCACACTCATGGCAGAGTGCGTCGCGGAATTTGCATTTGGACCTGGAATGGTTGGCCCCGCAGCCGGCGCAGGGGTCTAGGGACTTCGGGTAGTGGTCCCGATCAGACTGTAGTCGATGGACCTCTTCTTTGTCGCTGTCTGATGACGAAAAGAGGTCCTCGTGGTGGGTCGTCAAAAACTGTCCTTCTGAGTTGGGTGTAATGTCTCCTGTCGGTTGGTGTGCCAGAGTGCGGTTGTGGCGCAGTTGGGCAGCCAACTTCCTGGTTGCTTCTGCTGCAGTAGCATCAGTGATGGCATCAGCAAGGCTGATATCGCCTTTCGCCATCAGCTTTCTCTGCATGCCTGGTGCATCTAATCCCAGGACTATTCTATCTCTCAATGCCTCTTCCAGGTCGGCGAACCCGCAGAGGCCTCCCAGGTTGCGGAGGTCTGCGATGAAATCGGTGACGCTTTCTCCTTTTCGCTGGTTTCTTTGGTAGAACTCGTGCCATCTTACGAGCGTGGGCACGGTCGGTGCGTAATGAGCTCTTAGTAGGGGTTCGAGGACGTCCCAGTCCATTGCCTTCATTTCAGCTGGTTTGGCTAGTGCTTTAGCCATCTTAAACATGGTTGGTCCGAAATGCGCTAGGAATACCGCCCATTTCTTCCCGGTTGAGGCATCCTTCAAATTGTTAGTTTCCAAAAACATTTGAAAACGATCCATGTAGGACTCCCAGTCCTCTTGTGCTGGGTCGAACGAAGCGGGTGGTATGACGCTGCTGGACATGGTTCCAGCGTTGTGCGTCATCAGTCACGTGCTCGGCTTCTTCTTCTTTGTTCAGTCAGCTCTGCCGTCTCCAGATCCCATCCTCGTCGTCAGTGTCAAGTTTGAAGCATGGGTGAGAAAGAATGGAGACGAGCCGGTGAAACGGTGAACTTCAACTCTTTATTTACATGGTGACAGCTCGACCAGGGCAGCTAAAGGCCCTCTTTAATAGGCAACCCAATAACTATTTAACCAATAATAACTCAGGAGCGCTAGCTCCATTTAACCAATACGAAGGCTCTGTTAATGGCCAATCAGATTCCCCTGAACGGGCCAATCCAATCCTGCCATTTAACAGCCAATCAGAAGTGCAGGGCCAGAACCCTGCACTTAACTCCAAGCTCAAGATAACTTTATTAAACCTTATGCATTCACAACAGTTTTCCTCTTTTTATTTCATTGAAGTTCTCTCGACTGTTCTTCAGATTTTAATACAGGTTTAGGACACCATATCTTACATTATAATAAAATGGCCACAAGGGTTAATTTTACAAGCGTTATTGTTGCAAAGCAACATTGCTCCTTCAAATAGACGTAAACCTTTTTGCATGGTGAAAGTGACACAGTAGAGCATTACACTGGCAAACATTAATAAATAAGATTTATGCAATCATATACATTTTTGAATTATTCTGTGAAAGAAATGTTTAGGAATAGCAGATTTCAAATATTGTAGTTCTTTTCTCTTCCTCAATGTTCCAAAAGTTGTGTAGCAGTTCCCTCATCTTTTGAAGAGATGCATCTAATTTTCTGTCTTTTTCGGTTCTGATTAGCATTGAGGAAATCAATCAAAATTAAGCATTTAGAATCTTCTAAGTATGTCTGATTCCTAAAAGGTTTTTACCAGAATAAGCTCCAATAGCCTTAGTTCATATCTTCAATTACTTTCTCAGCTCTTCTACTGATGAGTTTCCAATTTGTACAATTTAATCCATCATCATCATCACCATCATAATTCTAGCCATTGTCTTTCCTCTGCATGATGAAGGCCTCTTCTGCATGTTTTCAGTCAACAAAATCTTGAGGTTTCTTTTGCCAATTGGGCCTGTAATACTTGCTCAGTGCTGTTTTAGGTGTCTTTTGTGGATGCTTTTTATTAAGTGGAATCCATTCCATGTTTGCCTTAGTCCATCTGCCATCAGTTCTTTTTGCTATATGACCAGCCCATTTCCATTTCCATTCTTTTACTGTTTTGATAATATTGTATATTTTTGTTTGTTCTCTAATCCATATGCAAGTCTTTCTATCTTGTCTTGTGATGTCGAACATGTATCTTTCCATCACTCTTTGCACTGCTCGTAGCTTTTGTATTGATTGTGATGTTACTGTCCATGTTTCGCTAGTATATGTTAGAACAGGTAGCACTCACTGATCAAAAACTTTTCTCTTCAGGCATATGGGGAGGTTGTTCTTGAAAATGGTACTTAACTTGCCATATTTAACACGCCATTCAATTTCCTATTTTGTATCACCTTCCATTGAGATTCATTGGCCAAGGTATATGTAAAGGTCTACTATGTCTAGTTCTTCTCCAGATATATTTTTTCTTTATTTGATAAATTTATTAAACATAAACAGGCTCTTTTTCAGGTTTATTTTTAAGCAAAAGAGTTGACTGGTTTGTGCCTTTGTAACTCTTCTGTGTCTTGTAAGAAGAGAACAACATCATCTGCAAATCTTAAGTGATTTAAATGGAGACCATTGATTTTTATCCATCTTTTTCCCAGTCTAGTTTGCAAAATGCTTCTTCAAGGCAGGCTGAGAAAAGGATAGGTGATATTGTATCACCTTGTTCATACACCTTGTTCTATTTTGATTTCCACTTTAAGTTCATTACGGTTATGATCCATATTACATAAATTCAGTACCAATATATTTCCAAGAAATGCATTTTTGTATGGCTTTCTTACCCTTGATTGCCTTGATTAATTGATAAGAAGGTTGTTATTTACCCTTTCTTACTACAATGAGGAACTAATTATATAGCAGCCATTTTTATCTGATGCCTGACAATTCACACAACCAGCTATCTTATCATATTTTATCTCACGTGATCCCAAATGTACTTTGGAATTCTCAGTATTGGACTGAAAAATGAAGAGGTTTAGGCATGGTACTAATTAGGAATAATTATTTAAAATACTGTAGTTGCAATTTAAGTGACCTATTATTTTATACAAAGTTGACTTTTATTTATTAAAAATATTAACACATTCATCTTCTATAGTGTTGATAACTCTCAGAATGAAATCAAATAAAAGGAAATTCACATCAGGTAAGACAAAGTTATGGCCACTGATTTCCAGATGTAAATACCTAAAGTGAAGGTAGCAATTCTATAAATTCTAACTTTGTTTATTTTCTGTTAATTTCATTTGGTTCACTTTTTAAAATTCACATTAATATTTTATTATTTATCCATACTTTCCATGTTTTCCAATTATTATATATGTGTACATAACTACATCACAACATTTGAAAGTATTATAACATTCATATACAGGTAGTCCTTGCTTACTGACTGTCTCCTTCAATACAATACAATACAATACAATACAATACAATACAATACAATACAATACAATACAATACAATACAATACAATACAATAGGTATTCATTATCCTTTTCCTGTGTTGTTGGATGTTTCCCTTAGAGAGACTGGGGAGAAGGGATTACAAGAGACCAAGCAGGCACACAATGGTTAGTACAGATTGAAGTTGTCAGTGGAAGTTGCCAGTGTCAGTGTATGGTTGTTGATGTGTATTGTCCATTGTGTGCCTGCTTTTTCTCTGATAATCCTTTCCTCTCCAATGTAAATATTCCTCTTGTTTGTAAATGCAAACAAGAATTACCTGTTTTCTAATTACCAATGACAGGGTGACTCTTCAAAGGGTAGGGGAATTGTTAGGAGGTAAACAAAAGCCAAAGTTATGAAACTGGTTAGTCTTGTCAGAAAAGTATTGTCAATCACATGATTTCCCTCTTAACTATTATTCCATTTACCAATGGAGTTGCTCGTACCAATTGGGTTTAGTAAATGAGGGCTATCTGTATGACTGTAGCAGTTTTCATAAAGTTCAGGAAGTGCAAATACTTTAAATGTGAACCAATATTTTTTCTATCATAGGTAAAGGATAAGATTCAAGTATTCTTTTATTTACAATATGTTGTTCCTAGACAGGTAATTTTAAAGCTTTATATTCATTGTTACTTTGTCCAAATTAAACAGCTTAGGCCTAAATAATTATTATGTGAAGTGCCTTTCAAATAATGACAGCATGTACAGGCAATTATAATGAACACCCATTATCTTCCACAAATAGCTTGAAGAGAAAAACTTATTCTCATGAAAAGACACAGTTGCTTTAAGAAAATGCTGATGGGTGTGGCAATGGTATCAGCATATATTTTTGACTTTAGATCCAAAGAGCTAAATAACCTTGTAAATAATATCTTAAAATAGTATTTGAAAAAGCTCCAGTAAAATATAAACACAAAATAAAAAGGATATGCATTCAAATATAGTTAAACATGTTTCTTTTAAAACAGAAATTCCCTCAAAATAATTACAATCATAAATAAACAAGATCTGTCATATAGCTAACATAATTAAACTAGTGCAATGAAAATTTATGAGACCATTTAAGGAAAAAAAACTTTCCCTGCCTGATGCTAAGAAGACGTGGAACATGATATCAGAGGTATTCTGTGGGAGAAACCATCTTTCTCTGTCTACTGACTTCTTACTCTTATTCATGTTATTTAATAGTAAACCCTTCAGATTATTGCTGACTGAATGTTTTAGTGTAATGGACATGAGACATATTATCTTCATCCATTATGATAGGGAGAAGATGCCAATTGTTATAAAAACTTCCCTTGGCTTCAGTTCACCACTGTTCTTGCCACATAAAAAGGTTAGACACTTCACTGGAAAGTCTTTGTAAACCAAAGCATGAGATCTACTAGAAAAAAAACACAGAAAGAGAAAAATAAAAATAGTTTTTTAAAATTTCCATCTAGCTACCTTCCTGAAATTACAATTCTTCTTTCCTGAGATTGCTTTTTCAGGAATAGCTCCTTCTCCATGCATAAGTGACAGTGCAGAGGGAGAATATGAGTTACTATGTGATTAGGATTCAAAAAAGCCAAAGTAATCACCAGTTTTGTATAGCCACATGCTTTTTGTTCCTTCACATAATCACTTATTCCACAAAGCTTAAATTAGTTCACATATCCATGGGTCTTCTATCTCAATCAAACATGATGTATCAGCTATCCCTCATACTCCCCATTTTATCTCTGTTCTTATTTTATCATTCTTGCTTCAGATCTCTGTGCAGAAAGTACTTCCAAATCTAACAGGTGGCTTTCATGAAAGCTCTTGTAAATCATCAAATCAGGAAGGTAATTTCAATGGAGCAGATGAAGTAAAGTGAAAGACCTTTGCTTAGATGATAATTGCACACTTCTGACCCAAGGTATTAGTCAAACATTTCTGAGAGGCAACCATCGGCACAGGCAATTATATTTAATAATGCTTAATTATAGAATCATAACTATTCAGGATAGAGAAAAACCCAATAGGTCATGTAGTTCCTTCCCATCAAGGTAGAATACTGTCCTTTGTATATTTGCTACCATACTGCCGACAAGCTAATGATACATCTTGTCAGGAGAATTGATTTCCACCTAAATTTTCCATTTCTAAATTTATCTTCATACCGGTTCATTCTGCATTAAGCAATGCAATACTTTTGCTTCTCTTCATATGGTGCTTAGCCAAACTTTACATGTTTATTTAGCTCTTTTAATCTTCTTTATAGGTAAATCCCAACTGTTTTATAATTATTTTGTTGCTCTTTTTTTAATCTTTCTTGGGGTTTCTATCTTTCTGAAAATGAGTTGGCCAGATTTATATGCATATGGGTGATTGTTTTCTTCCTTTTTCTTAAAAAGACACTCAGTGAAGAGAAGGTTGAATGCATCTTCATATTGATAATTGAAACTACTTAGTATTTTATTGAGAGAAGGACACCATTTTTGCATTGTTGCAATGTGTGTTCTGTTGTGAAGAGAAGGCAAGGAAATGTTAATTTTACTTTACTTTTTGTTCATTTTAAGGAGCAACAGTCTATTTCTTAATAGAAGGTTTCTTCAAAATACCTTTTACAGAATATCTATTACATAGCAGGACATTGTGAAAGCTGTAGTCCAAACCAATTTGGACAGCAGAAAGTTGGGAAATCTGATCTATCAAATTGATATAAAGTGATTTGAAACCAAGGAAAAGTCTGCTTGATCAGTCCAGAATTCTGTTTAATCCTGCCTGTTGTTTTCTATCGCAATCGGTCAGATGTTTCTGAAAAGCTGATAAACAGGACATAAATAGAGTTATCTCTTTCACGTTTTCCTCCAACAGCTTGCATTTGGAAGCATCCTGCACGGATATTTGAAACAAAAATTTAGTGACTCTGGTCAGTAAGTGCATTTCTTTCTTCTTTTAAAAAATCTCACCTTACTTCAATCTGTAGTTAGATAATGAAATCCATAGTTCCCAATTAGTGCTTAGCTTCAGCAGGAACCCTGGTTCACGTACCTTTAAATTTTATCATGTGGGAATAACACAAACACATCATCATCCTCTTATGATTCCTGAATCTAATCTCCATTAACTGGTATTTAAAACTGAATTGAATACATATGGAAATACCATCCTTTGGCCATGTTTCTTCTTCTTCTGTCTCCTATCATCACCTAATACTTAGCAATTTAAAGACCAATTTGATTTCATGTATATGGGGTTCAGATAAACTAATTAAATATTTCATCTTAATATGTTGTTGTCTAGGAGCTTTGCAAGACTAAAATGAAAATGCACTGACACCCCCCCACACACACACACACATAGTATATATAATTCTCTGGGTTTATGAATAATATGTTCATAATTCTGGTACCAAAAATTAATTAATTTATGAAATGTATTGGCTACCCATCTTACCATGAGGCAACTGATACCATGTGGTATCAAGTCACTAACATTGCTTTAAACAGTCTTTTAAGGGTATTGATCCATATTGATTTCTCACATTGGTTACTTGTATTGGTTTATATATAATTTTAATTTTCTTCTATAATAGCATTCATATATTATGAAAACTAAGCAATTTAGTTTCTCTTACATAATTAAACACTTCCATTAATGTGATCTTTTTTCAGTCCGGCATTTTCCATTATATTGAATTTTATATCTAATTGGGAACTATGGAAAATGAAACCCAAAACTAGAGACATCAAGTTGGTATTTATTGCAGAGGTTAAATTTTTAGCAATTTTAGTAATGAACTGTTAATAGCAATTTTGTCTAGAGACTGCAAATCCTTTTAATCATTTGTAAATCGCTACATTCATGAAAAGGAAAAATGTGATAATGCTGATGAAAAACTATTTAATGTTTTATTTAAAGCATTTCAGTTTAATAATAAATATACTTCTATGGTTCAGAAGCATACTATATTCAAAATATTTTTTAAAAAATAAGTATATTTATACTTTTATAAGTATAAATTATATTGGCACTGATTTTTATTTTCATGCAACTCATTATACCTTCTTAGGCTGACTGCATTGAGAATGGTTCCATCTATTGGGAAAACTCTGATATTGCACCACTAAAAATATCCCACTTTAAAATATTTTATAGGGATATACAGCACAAATGGTTTGTCTGATGACTCGAACAATAATTTGGATACATATAGCCTTTTCCTCATTGTTCACATTCCATCTTCTAGATATATCCTATTGACAGGAACGACTTTAACAAATATATTAATTATTTATCCTAGGTACAGTGCCAAGGGAATGTTCTGAATTATTATCACTTCTTCTCTAGATTGCAGAATACTTGATACTGCTTGTAGAAGAAACCAGTTGGACAGGTCAATTCTCTCTTATAGTCAACCTCCTCCATCCCATTTTTCAAAATATTTTTATGTGATCTAAACTGGACTGGATTAATTTTGGTTTGCTGAGAACTCAATGAAAATGTCAATCCAGTGTTAATACTGTATAATATAAAATTATACCCTGGGTATGATTGATTGCTTATGTGCCATCAAATTGGTGAAAACTGTTATCAATCATTTAGATAGACCTTTTACAGGATGATCTGTCCTGAACCTGACCTTTCAATTCTTTTGACAATTCATGTGTTACTGTTGTAATCAGGTCCATCCAATTTGAGGCTGTCATAATTTTCCTTCTATTTTCTCTCCAGCAATATGGACAACTCAGTGTAAATAGTTTTTTGTTTAATGTATCCAAAATATGATAATATGACCCTGATTATTTGTGTCTTCAGTGAGAACTCTGGACTGCTTTGTTCTATCTATCTATCTATCTATCTATCTATCTATCTATCTATCTATCTATCTATCTACCTATTTTTGAATATCCACCGTATTTACATGAATACTATCCAACACCAAAGTTCAAAAACCTCAGTGTTGTTTGTATTCTACTTCTTCAACATGCTATAGAATGTTGCATCTTTAATGTCTCACCTTTATAGCTTCTTCAATGTACTGTATTATCAGGATAGAGGTACTGTGTGGTGGTCTCTCATGGAAAGGATAAGACACAAGCAAGTGTTCTCAGGATGAGAGCCCAGAGAAAAATCCAGTGCTCCCTTTTATTGAGATTTTAGTACATGGTAAACATAGCAAGCATGACCCCCTGATGAGTTACAATAATTAGATATAGTACAGACTTGTTTACAATCGTCCGAGCTGCTTCCTTAATCCTTGTGTTTGTTTTTTACCATTCTCATGATGAGATTTCCTTGCACTATCTCAGTGACCTTTAATGTGTGTATAAAGCATTCGATTAATCATTACTCAAACCAAAGTTTTATTCCCACATCTCCCCTGTTTTAGTTTTTTGATGATCGCGGATGCCTCAATAGCTTTTTGACATTTGCAACAGCAGTTCTCCTTCTGGAGGCTTCACCCAACACATTCCTAAAAGTCCAGGGAGACATTGGATAATACAGCATGCACAGAGAGAAAGTATAATAAGCAATATCACTCCATCAATTAGGTGATGAATCCATGAACCATTTGGCAANCAGGACAAAGTCACTAATTTTGCCTTGCTCTTCTTCAAGCAGCCTTAGCATTTTAATGGTGTCATTAAACATAGTCATCGTCCAATTGTTTAAATGATGCAAATCTCTATAGTTCATCATGATTCCTAAAGGGGGAATAACTCCCCTTGATATTTGTGTCCAGTAGTCATGGGTCAAAACAGAGTTTACTTCCATTGCAGAACGTGCGTTGCGGATATGAGCAGTCCCCAAAGATTTTGAAATGATATGAGATGGGATTACTTTCCCAAAGGTGCATACCCCTTTCCATCATGCTGGCATGCGATCATAGGCCATCCGGCCACACAGCAACCATAAATTTGCTCCCAGGAAATGACCAACCTTACCTGGCTCCGCATAGATTAATTTTGCAAAGGACTCCATTAACATAGCCAAATAAGCGGACGATGGTGCGTTATTCCCATTCGCACATTTAAACAACTGGTTTTCTTTCGTGGTGGGACAACATGTGGCAGGAATATATGAACACCCATTTTCATTGATCAAAGATGTGATATCAAATCTAGAAATGTTATGTACAAAGTAAGTAAGATTTTTACTTTTCATGTTATCCAGATAAACCCGACTTCCATTGCCAATAACAATTGTTTTTATTGCAAAACGGATATGCTCCCAAGTAAGTCATATTCTCTACCGTCTCATTGTGGGTCCAACAGATACCCGCCACCTCTTGGATCCGGCTTCCAAGGAAGTTATGGATGTAAGGTAGTAAGGTAGTTATGTTACTTGGAGTCCAACTGTTAGACCACGTCCCCGAACAACCATAGCATTGTCCCTTATACCAGTCGCCTTCGGCCAGAGGTACGGCAACCTTTGGAAGCCCTGATGTTTTGTGAGTTGGCATGTGCATACATACCCAACAATCAGTTTTGTTAAGGTTTGCTATCTTCCCCATGTCCTGGATCAACGTGTTTCTTTTCCATTCCCCCAAATCCACCCCCTTGCCCCTTTGGCTGATGATAAGGATGCACACAGCAAGCAGGAACCCAAACAACTGTCCCCTCATCTTCAATGGCAGCGTATCCTCAGCCCCAAGTTATCAGCGGGACAGGTCCTCTCCACGTTGGATCTGGCAGTCTCCCATACCAAACTTTTGGTCTTGGCGCTCCTGCAGAAGGGGAGGAAGCAAAATGCCTACTGGCTGCCATAGCAGCAGGAGATCCTGTCATGTTTAGAAAATTTAAAATATATAAGGTAATATTAAGAATGTTTTGTATGTAAGGCAAACCATATCCATCCACTTCCCCCATTTTTGTTTTTATATGAAGTAGGAGTGTTTGTTTGAGTGTCTGATGAGCTCGTTCCACAATGGCCTGACCAGTGGAGTTGTAGGGAATGCCAAATTTATGTATAATTGACCATCGATGACAAAATTCCGCAAAGGCAGTTCTGACCTAAGCAGGGCCATTATCGGTTTTTATCTCCATTGGTGGCCCCACATGTGTGAAGGTTCGGAGACAATGGTTGACTACATGTTTTGTAGCCTCTCCTCATTGAGGTGTTGCCATAATAAATCCTGAATAGGTATCAACGGTGACATGCAGATGGTGCCATGGTTTGAAAGGAGGGTGTTGTGTGACATCCATCTGCCATAGCTGACAAGCAGATGTCCCCCGAGGATTTACTCCTTGAGGAAGAGCACTGGATTGAGCACTACAACTTGGACATTGCTGGATAATAGCTGCTGCTTCTGCAGCAGTGAGTCTGAATTGTTTACAAAGAGCTATGGCATTTTGATGAAAATAGCTATGTGAGTCCCATGGAGTAACACGGGAAAGCGAGAGACAGGACATGGCCAAGGCGGCTGCGTCGGCCACATCATTCCCTTCCTGCAGCTCCCCAGGAAGTGGCTGGTGGCTGCAAATATGTGCAACATGCAAAGAATGTATGTGAGAATGAAGACAGCTTTGCAGGGCTAAAAACAAACTCATAAAATTAGCATCAACAGATGGGAAAAGAGAAGCAAATTCAATGTTAAGTATCAATTGTAAACGTAAAGAGAATCTTCTTGCGCAAATTCCTGTAAGGCCAAAATAGCAGCAGCTAATTCAGCCCTTTGTGCTGATTGCTGAGGAGGGGTAATTTTTGTTTTCCGTACCCCTTCCTGTCTCCATGCACAAGTGCCATAGGTCTTACCACCATCCGCATAAACTGGCTGCTCAACGCCCCCAACTGGCTGCTTAGCAATAACTGAATTAAAATTTACAGATATGTTTCGAAGCAACTGGAAATGGGGGTCACTGGGGGTAGGGCAAGAAATCTTCCCTGGCCAATTTTCAAGAGCAATTTGCAATTCAATGGATTGACTATACCAAGTTTCCCACAGAGTGAGAGAGAGAGGTAAAAATAGCTGAACTAGATCTATGCCATATAAATGCATACTGTGATTCCGGCCTTTGATGATTAACTCACTATAAAGCATAGCCATAGTAGAATAAAAAAAGAGAGAAAACTCTTCTCCAAAAGCTGCATGCTTTGAGTCCTAGTTGCTTGCATTTTTTCCCAGTTTGGAAGGGATCCAGATAAATTATTTTATTAGTTGTTTGTAAAGTTTCTGTCAATATTCCAATGGCCACCCAACTCTGTATTAACTGAAGTATTGACCTAGTTTTATCTTCTAGTACTTGGATTTCTTATAAATACAGAATGTATTCAATGTTCTATCAGCTTTTCAGAATACTCCTTCAATATTTGATCTTTGCATGAATTACTGCATGTCCTTTGAAGTCTTTTAGGATACCAGTGAAAGAAATGGGTGTATAGATTTAAGATCATGTCATAGAAACTGGTTGGTTTTGTTCTTCTTCTTTAACTTCTGACTTCCACCTGAGAAGTTCACAATCTGTTCCACAGTTAGCCTCTAGATATTTATTTATTGTTTATACCTGAACTTTTCACCTCTTTGCACCAACAATGTAGTCAGTTTGATTTGTATATATTCTGTCTGATAATGCCAATGCTAAAAGTGTCATTTTAGTTTCTTGAAGAATTTTGGCAATCAAAGTAATGATTGAATATTCAGAAATTGATAAATTGTTTGCCTACTTCATTTTGCTTTCCTAGGCCATACAGTCCAATTACATTTTCCTCTTATTATTCCATCAACATTTCCAACAGCAAGCAATATATCATTCTTGCATGTTCTGTGACTTGCAGAGACAACCTGGCTCTAATGCTTATCAACCTCTTGTTTTTTGCATCAGTAGTTGGAGACTTGGATAACTGTCATATTAAAAGGTTATCAGTAAAGTCTAATTGATGTTGTTTGTTCATTGGCTGAATTGTACCCAGGTATTGTTGTTGCTATATGCTTGTAGACTATTAAAGCAACACTGTTGATTCTCAATTTTTTTATGTCTGCGGTTATAAATGGTATGATCTAATTAAAAAATAATCTAAATCTAAATAAAAAATAAATCTTTGTTTCTAAAAAAATTGTTGCACTTTTCAAAACTGAGAAATAGACCCCCCAAGAAAAGCAACAATATCAAGATTCATTTCCCAAATAGCCCCAGAATTTCTTAGTTATATTGCTGTTATTTGAAATGGGGTAACAAAAAATACTCCATGTCATTTACAACCATGTATATAAGAATTTGTGTTGCATTATTCTTTGTCATTAAAGCTAAGTACAAATAGGTTTAATTCATAACCTTTTAAAAAAAATGTGGAATTACATATCCTATCAAATATTTCTTTCTCTGTCTTATACTTTTTTTTAATGTTTAACTATTGTTATGGACTTTTAGAGTACCTCAGGAATAGGTAAAACTATGTATTCACACATATAGAAACAAATTATGATTTTTTTTCTTCAGCTTTTAGCATTAACAGAAACTCAGATGGTGCCTTTAGGCTTCCATCTGAGTTCCTGCTGTTCTTCATTCCTTGTAAAAACCAAAAGATGAAGTAAGAAATGGCAATAATGGAGCTGGAGAAAAATAATTCTCTTCATTGTTCACCATTTTTCCAGTCTAAGTTATTGTTCCTTTTTTCCATCTTAGCTGTTGTTTTTCCTATTAAGGGAAATATATTGAATAACTTATCTTACATTTTCATGATATGGAAGGATAAAATACTTCTGAAATATGACTGATCAGGAAAATTATATAGAAGGAATTAATAAACATTAATAATGTTTGATCCATCACCTTTATCTTGTTAAATCCCTTTGTGTCAAATTAACATAGTTTTCCAAAAGTAGCAACTGAAAAAAAGGAGTTTCTTTTCTTTCTATTTTCTGTTCACACACACATACACACACACACACACACACACAATTTTATTCAGAAATAAGTTCCCTTTAGTTCGATTTAATTTGTTTGATGGAAAATGGATACAGCATTTCAACCTAATATTATTTAGAGATCATACAGCATATTTCCAGTATCTTGTTTCAAACTGTTAGGCAGGCTTCATTTTCTCATTCCTTATATCCACCCACACACATATGCTCTGTCTGCAGTGTGAAATAACACTGATCTAACTTAAATGGTTGTATTATCAGAAGGCAATGTATGGGATGCTTTGAAACTATTCCAAGATTATTATTACATGCAGTAAAAGAAAGCATCACATATAATAAACTCAGTTCCTAGGACCATGATATAGAGTATCTTTGTGTCAAGATTTTTTGTTTATTGTTTTTAAAATTTGGTTGAAGTTTGTTGTTTTCACAGCAAAACCTGGGTTTTTAAATGAGCTATTTTGCTTATGTAAGCTTATCTGTTTCAATCAGCTAAATTGTGAGGCGTGTGTTGCTGCTGCAGACCTGTATCTATAAATTATTATATATCTAACAAAATTGTCTTTAATAAAACAAAACGTGTGATACTTTTCTTTTCTCTACAAAAACCAGATAAATTACTGGCATGTAAAGTGGTTTTCCACTGTTTTGTACCATTTTATCAATTTGGTTTCGAGAAGGGAAAAAAAGACAAAACAGAATAAAATTCTTACCAAGCGCAGGACTCTGCCATCTATGAGATAGCTAAAGGTATATATCTCCCATTTTATTTATCACCTTTTGAATCTTCTGTGATTTCTCTTTAATTATGTTTTTGGAAAGGATTTTCAGATCAAAAGTAAAGGCAACAAAGAAGATGAAAGACTAATTGACAGACAATTTATTGCTACATTTTTATGGCTTTCTATACCTAAATAGAATGAGAGCAGCATATATCAGGATTTACTTTCTCTCAAGTAACTTGATGAGATGCACTTAGTTTTCAAAGCCCTTCATAGAGACTTCATTGAATGAGCTGAGGAGAAATTACATACTTTCCAGTTCTTATATTTTAAATTATGGAATATTTTTCATATTCTGATTTACTGTCTAACATACATACATACATACTGAAAAAGTTAAAAAGTATCTCTAACTTAAGTTATAAAAACTTAATGCTGTAGAATTTCTATGCATGTATGCATACACAACATTATTTCAGTATAAAGAACAATATGGTCAATAGATAACCATCTATTTACTGCTGATATCAAGAGACGAGAAGTAAATGTAACATGAGCAATAAATAAGAACCCATTAAAACTGAAGAATCTATACAGAAGACAATTGAAAGTGATATCATAAAAAATTTAAATTTTCATTCGTAAAATAATATGCTTGTACATGAAAAAACATTGTCTCATAAAATATACTTTCAAAGAGGCAGACAGAAAAAAAGAGAAATACATAGGACTAAATTTGGATCTTTTCTAGTAAGTTTAAGACCAAAAAAGCTATTCCACATTTTAAAAAGTTGTCATGTATGTATTTAGCAATGAAAAGTTGAAATTTCACCCATATCACTAATTTGAAACATCAGAAGAAGGGTACAAAAGTACAGATTTTACCTCTCCCTAATCCCTATCTCTGGGAGTCACTTTTATTGTGGCTGGATGTTAATGTAAACCAACTGTTATGAACTAATAAAGGTGTTGAATAAAGTTTTAACAACCTTAAGTAAAAAGCAGGGTTCTAATCCTGCACTTCTGATTGGCTGATAATAGCGACATCGGATTGGTCCTTTCTGGGAAATCTGATTGGCTGTTAATGGGACAACTCTCATTGGTTCAAGGGTTTAACACTTCCATGTTTTTCATTGGCTAATAGGACAGCAGCCAATCCTATAAAAGGGCTGCTGCTGCCCTAGATGATAGCTCTGTTCAGTATGCTTCATAAAGAGTTGAAGTTCACTGTTCACTACCTCATCTCCGTTCCTTGCACCCATGCGCAGAACACTGGCGATGAGGGTGGGATGCGGAGACATCAGAGCTGACTGAACACTTATAGAGCACCAAACAGAGCAAGTGGCTGAAGGCTCATCGACAACGGAAACCATGTCCGGCGGCGCCATACCACCCGCTCAATTTGACCCGGCACAAGAAGACTGGGACTCATACATGGACCGGTTCCAGATGTTTCTGGAGACCAACAACTTGAAAGACGCAACTCCGGGGAAAAAGCGAGCAGTGTTCCTGACCCACTGTGGGCCTGCAGTCTTTAAGATGGCCAAGGCACTAGCGAAACTGGCTGAGGTGAAAGCCATGGATTGGGACGTCCTCGCGCCCCTTCTACAGGCCCATTATGTACCCGCCATACCAACGCTTGTCCGAAGACATGAGTTTTATCAGAGGGACCAATGGAAAGGAGAGAGCGTCGCAGATTTCATCGCGGACCTCTGGAACCTGAAGGCCTCTGTGGGTTTGCAGACCTCGAAGAAGCTCTGAGAGACCGAATAGTTCTGGGATTAGATGACCACTCGGCGCAGAGCAAGATCATGGCCAAAGGGAACATCGATCTTGCCGATGTCATCAAAGATGCTACTACAGCAGAAGCAACCAGGAAGTCAGCCGCCCAAATGCGCCGCACCAACGCACCACTCTGTCAACTCGCCAATGATACCTCACCTCGCCTAGAGAGGCACACAACAGCGACCCACCACGAGGACCTCGAATCTCCATCAGAAAGTGAGGAGGAGAAGGTCAACTGGCTCCGGTCCGAACGCGACCAACACAACCCGCGGAATCGAAGACTACCACACCAATGTGCGGGTTGTGGGGCAAACCACCCATGATCAGATTGCAAATTCCTCGACGCGCTCTGCCATTCCTGTGGGAAAAGAGGCCACATCGGGAAGGTCTGTAGAAGCAAGCGAGGATCCAGCCCAATTCGGAGAGAAAACAACTACCGCCAGACCACAGGGAATCGTCCTGTGAGTCGGGAACACTTGAACCACCAATGGAACAACCATTCCAACAGAAATAAAACACTGGCCACTTCAACGAGACGGGAAGAGGCACACCAAACCATTCCCATCGGTCACGCTTCATCATTAGATGCAAAGAAGATCCGAGTGAGGGTCGCCATTGAGAACCAACCTTGCGTGATGGAAGTTGACTCAGGGTCATCCCTCTCNCAAGTCCAAGTATCATTCAAAAATCGTACTGCGTCACTACCGCTGACTGTCGTTGATCGTGACCGGCCTAGTTTATTAGGCCTTCAATGGTTCGCCCCACTCGGGATCGAGGTAGCTGGCATTCACCAAACCAGAACCGACGACTGGGAGGAGGCCCTCGTCCAGGAATTCCAGGACATCCTTGCAGAAAAACTAGGCGAGTACAAGGGGACCCGATATCATTTAACCTTAACCCTGAAGTAGCCCCCATCCGCCTTAAGCCTCGTCAGGTGCCTTTTGCTCTAAAACCAAAGATCGACGAGCAGCTTGATAAATTAATAGCCCAGGGTGTTTTAGAACCAACTGACCATGCCCATTGGGAAACCCCAATCATAACATCCATCAAACTGGATGGATCGTTAAGAATTTGTGGGGACTACAGGGCCACCCTCAATCACGCCCTACAACAGAACGCTTACCCGGTGCCGGTGGTTCAACACCTTCTCCATTCCCTGGGGGGCAGAAAAATCTTCGCTAAATTGGATTTAGTGCAAGTGTACCAATAACTACCCATAGATAAAAAAAACCGCGGAAGCGCAGACTATCGTTACGCACCGAGGTGCTTTTAAATGCAACCGACTCCAATTTGGAGTGAGCGTAGCCCCAGGGATTTTCCAAAGTCTGATGGAGAGACTTTTACAAGGGATCAAGGGAGTCGTACCAAATTTTGATGATGTTTTAATTGCGGCCCCTAGTAGAGAAGTACTAGAGAAGCGTCTTAGAATGGTCCTCCAAAAATTTAAAGATTCCGGCCTAAAGGTTAAAAAAATAAATATCAACTGTGTACAGAGAAAGTAGAATTCCTGGGGTACCTCCTCGATAACCAAGGAATTCACCCCACTGAGGGCAAACTAAGAGCGATCAAAAATGCACCAAGGCCTAAGAATTGAACAGACCTCCAAGCTTTCCTGAGGCTCATTAACTTTTACAACATCTTCTTGCCCCAGAAGGTGACCGTAGCTGAGCCCCTACATAAACTGCTCAACAAAAAAGCCACCTGGGTCTNAACTGCTCAACAAAAAAGCCACCTGGGTCTGGGGACACCGAGAGGAGCACGCATTCCAACAAGTGAAAAACTTACTAACTTCCGATGCTGTTTTAATGCAGTATAACGAGACTTTGCCTTTAA
>BHEV01042139.1:0-41339 GCA_004319985.1 Emydocephalus ijimae
GGGGCAAAGATATCAGCTGCGATCTCAGAGCCCCAAGATCGCAGCTGTATCGCAGTGACGAGGCTCCGCCTTCTCCCCTTACAGCTTCTTTAAGTGGTTTACAGAGTCAGCCTATTGCCCCCGACAATCTGGGTCCTCATTTTACCCACCTGGGAAGGATGGAAGGCTGAGTCAACCTTGAGCCTGGTGAGATTCGAACTACCAAATTGTAGGCAGTTAGCAAAAGTAGCCTGCAGTACTGCACTCTAACCACTGCACCACCGCAGGGTAAAGACAGTTGTATTGTCACCCTGAGAACACATTTTTCATAGTTCATATCTAAGCCAATTGCAACATCTATCCCATTGCAATTATATGGCTCTATATTATGATGATGCTTATTATGGTTTTATCTTAATTTAATATGTTAAAATTTATGTATTTAAATTTATACACACACACACACACTTTATTTTGCCATACCCTAAATTTAAAAAAAAAAATCTAAGCCACAGTTTAATATCATAAATTTGAAAAGCTGTTTCCTGATACAGAAGGAAAGATGTGCTGTCTTATCTTTTTTTCTCTCCCCCTTTTAAATTATTCTTTATTTATTTTTCAAGATTGTATTTATTAAGTTGTAATCATTTTTATTAGCTATGCCCCGCTGTCAGATATAAAGCCAAATAGCAATACTGAAAACCAACAGAGCGCATGTCCTCAGGGGCCTGAGATGTGAATTTTTCCTTACTGCTGTCGCTGTTCACGCTCCCCCAGCTGTGTCTTAACCTCCTGCAGAAGGAATGTTAGGGAAGTTTTCCCGTGTCATACAGCTGCCCAAAGAGCAGATGCCTTGGCTGTCTCTTCTTTTGTACTGCTGGAAAGACAGTTGTAGATCTTTTAAAAATTATTATTACTTGTGAATTTCTTTCATTTCCAGGATGTCTCTATACTCAGATCTGTGTTTCACGGTGACCTATTATTTTAGGAAGGAAAAACTCTCCCTATTCATCTTTGGAGATTTCTCAGTTATCCAAGTCATGGTTATCCTAAAGATGCTTTTCCAAGAAGCAACTGGACTTTCTTTGTTTTTGCCTTGATGTTTCGCTTCTCATTGAGGTGAAATTCAACTGGTGTTACTACCAATTTGGTGACTACGTGCAGCGTGCGCGTGTAAAAAAAACCATGAGCTGTGCCTCCCAGACAGCTGAAAAGCACTCCGTCTGGGTGTGCAGCGTTTGAAAAGTCACTTTTCCCCCTGCTTTTTCAACTTCCACGCAAGGCAGCTGAGGTTGAAAAAGCAGGAAATAAAGGACAGGTAAGAGCCCCGGGCAGGCAAGTGAGCCAAACAGTATCAAACACAGAACCAGTTCAGTGTCTGCTGCTCTTCAGAGCTACCAGTTCTAAAGAACAGGTAGCATCTCACCCCTGCTTCTCATCCAAGAAGTTTCTTCAGTTGTGAAGAAGTAAGGAAGCTTCTCGGATGAGAAGCAAAACGTCTCCAAGGAAAAACAAAGGCCAGTTACCTCTTGGAAAAAAAACACCTTTGGGTTTTGCTCTGTTCATTGCTTTCTTTTCATCTACAATAAGAATATATTCCAATCTTTATTGAGGAATTCATGCTTTCTTTTCTGTTTCTGTTTAATGTGCCCAATTAGAATATCATCTGGGTAGACGAAGTTTGCAATATCATTTATAACCTCTGTCCTGGAGAGGGGGGGAAAAAACCCTGGCCAATAACATCCAGCAAAGCTCTAACACCTCTATCTTTCTTGCAGATGTGTCCATTGCAATGTGGTGTATTCTGACGTGGCTGCACTCAAGTCCCACATTCAAGGTTCTCACTGTGAAGTCTTCTACAAATGTCCTATTTGCCCAATGGCATTCAAATCCGCACCCAGCACCCATTCCCATGCCTACACACAACATCCTGGAATCAAAATAGGAGAGCCCAAGTAAGTGTCCTTCTGGTCAAATTCCAGAAATTATTGATGTTCAAATGACGAACTGTGTGCTTATTCTCGTAAGAATAAATATATCCTGCATATAATGGTAAGGCCTCCAACACCCCCCCACTCCCCACCCCCACAGGCCATTGGAGAAGCAGGAAAAGGCAAAAGCACTTAACATAAGTAGTCCTCGACGTACGACCATAATTGAACCGGAAATTTCTCTGGCTAAGTGAGACAGTTATTAAGTGAGTTTTGTTCCGTTTGATGACCTTTCTTGCCACTGTTGTTAAATAAATCACCGCAGTTGATAAGTTAGTAACATGGTTGTTAAGTGAATCCGTTTTTCCCCATTGTCCGAAGGTGGCAAAAGGAGATCATATGACCTTGAGGACACAGCAACAGTCATAAATATGAATCAATTGCCAAGTGTCTGAATTTTAATCACGTGATCATGCGGGTGCTGCATGTGCAAAACATTTCACTGTGAAAAGCGGTGATAAGACACTTTTAAAAATGGTTACTAAATGAACTTAGTGAATGGAATAGAATAGAATAGAATAGAATAGAATAGAATAGAATAGAATAGAATAGAATAGAATAGAATAGAATAGAATAGAATAGAATAGAATAGAATAGAATAGAATAGAATTCTTTATTGGCCAAATATGATTGGACAAAGAAGGAATTTGTCTTGGTGCAAATGCTCTCAGTGTACATAAAAGAAAAGATACATTCGTCAAGAGTCAAGAATCAGAAGGTACAACACTTAATGATAGTTATAAGGTACAGTAAGGGAACAAATCATACTAGGAAACTGCCAATATAAATCGTAAGGATACAAGCAACAAAGTTACAGTCATACAGTCACGAGTGGGAGGAGATGGGTGAAAGGAAGGATGGATGGTTACTAAGTAGAAGAAAATCTGTAATTCATATTGTTAGAGCTGAAGGACATGTGCTGTTCCCTTTAGACCAGTGGTCCCCAACCACCGGACCCTGGACCGGTACTGGTCCGTGGATCATTTTGTACCGGGCTGCCGGTTTGCTTGGGTGCCGCCATCTTGTTTCGACGGTGCTTGAGAAACTGCTTCCGGGTGATCTTGTCAGTCATCGGTTGTTGGAAAGCAGCGTTTGGGTGCTGAAGGAATCCTCGCGCCTTAGTTTCGTTGAAGGGGGGGAGGCGGCTTCGAACGAAGAGCCGTCCCGATGGCGGTGGAGTCTCGCGTTACTCAGGAGGAGATTAAGAAAGAGCCCGAAAAGAACAAAAAAGGTACAAGGGGGTAGTTGAAGGTGGCGGGGAGAAGCAGGGGACGGCTGGCTGGCCGGTCGCTCGGCTCGCCTTGCCTTGGTCGTGCGTGCTGATGCCAGTACCGGTCTGTGGATCATTTTGTGATGCCAGGACCGGCCCGTGGTACAAAAAAGGTTGTGGGCCACTGCTTTAGACAATGCAATTGTGATATCAGATGCATAAAATGTGTATAACATATTTCAGGGTGAAAATTAGCTCTTGCAAGGTTAGAGCAATCCACCTCAAGCTAAAAAAAATTGAATTCTGAATTTGAAGGTTTTTGCCCTTCCATTTAGATGCTATAAATGGGAAGGAGAAAATTATTTTGGATGGGGAAAAATACTAATTGTGGGGAGTTGCACTAAGAGCGTTCTTTGATTCTGGTTCAGAGCAATGCATATAAGTATGATTATTTTGAGAGAATTTCTGTTGAATCAGAATTGTTACTTCGTTTTCAGTTGTGTATGGATGGCCTTTTAAAATTGACTTTTGGCTCTGACATATTGGCTTATGTTTCCACCATAATGTTTTGTGTGGGAGTTAACTTCCAATGAACCATTTTGTATCCTGCTGAATCAGTTAATGAAGTGTTTACCCTTCTTCCCCACTCCCCATCCCTGGCTGAGCTATTAACTGCAGTTGTAATTGGAGAGTAGGCAGAAAGACGGAAATCCTGCTATGGCCAAATCACTGGACCAGAGAGAAAGATAATCCTGAATTATACAGGTGGCAACAACCGAACCGAAGAACAGGAAACTGTTGTGCCTGGAGGCAATTGACATTCTTTAGAGTAGGGGTGTCCAACTTTAAGACTTCCCAAAGGTGATTTTTTAGGAGGCAACTGGACTTTCTGGTTTTTTTTTTCTTTTGAAGACATTTCACTTCTCATCCCAAGAAGCTTCTTCAGCTCTGACAAGATAGTGGGGAATGGAACTTTTAAGACTTGTGGACTTCAATTCCCAGAATTCTCCAGCCGGCCATTTTTATACACATAAAAAACAGGGCTACTGTCTTCAGTCACATAGTGGGAGCCATCATCTTATTTCCTTTTACTACCACTACTGTATTAGTAGACCGGGGTTGGGGACCCCTGACTTTTTCATTAAAAAAAAACCTTAAGGTTTGGAAAAGAAACCTGAAAATATTTGCTGGTGCCCTCACAACACTTTTGATAGCTCTTGACCTTGCAGAAATATTTTGCCTGAGGAACAACGCCTGCTTCAGATGTCGTTTCAGGCAAAATGTGTGTGTGTCTTAAATTGTAAATGGCTGATGACACCTCCTGATTAATAGCAAAACAATTTGTGCTTTGTTCCTCTGGCAAACCACACTGAAGCTCTTTAAATGTCATGGAAACTTCTTTAGAATGAATTTATAATTCAGGGAATGGGTCACACTCCTCAGCCTCATGACCAATATCACTGTGTCCTTCTGGATGTGTTCCTGACCTATATCTATGAGTTGAAAGACCCATAAGGAATGTCTGTCTGAGATACAGCTGTGTATCTATTGAGCTGATATGGAGCCCCAATAGCGCAGTGGTTAAAGTGCATTATTGCAGGCAATCTTGAGTTCGAGCCTGATGGGCTCAGCGTTGACTCAACTTTCCATCCTTCCTAGATTGGTAAAATGAGGACCCAGATTGTTGGGGACAATATGCAAATAATGCTTCTACATTGGGAACCTCCCAGAGAGTGCTGTAAAGTGCTGTGAGGCAGTATATGTGCCTAAAATGCTATTGCTAACATACAGAAGTTAGTGTCCATATTGAGGCAGGACAACCCCTCCAGCAGCCGAATCAGAGGAGCTGGAGGAGGAGGAGGAGCTGTGCGAGTCAGGGTCAGCATCAGGGCAATCAGGGAGCTCCGAGGGGAAGAAGGAATGGAGCTGGCAGAGAGAGAGAGAGAGAGAGAGAGAGAGAGAGACAGAGCCTGGGCCATCCGTCAGCCCTCAGATGGAGAGTCAACAGCCCCCAGGTCTAGAGATGGTTGATGAAGAAGAGGAGGAACAGTTGGGTCCAGTGCCTGACGCACAAATGCCAATAGGCAGAGGAGAGGAGAACAGTGGAAATCTATGGGCCGGTCTTGGAACGGAAGAGTCACCAATGCTAGTGAAGCCCCACCCT
The DNA here is from genome assembly GCA_004319985.1 of Emydocephalus ijimae. Taxonomy (NCBI): domain Eukaryota; kingdom Metazoa; phylum Chordata; class Lepidosauria; order Squamata; family Elapidae; genus Emydocephalus; species Emydocephalus ijimae. Next base: position 5,345 of record BHEV01042139.1, read on the forward strand.
AGCTCTGGGAATAAAAGGCAGAGGGGGAGGGCAGAAATGAAAAAGTGTGGTAGACAACTATTCCTCTTCCAGCCGGACTGACTTGTTAGCCTACAAAAGAAACTTTTTGCCCAGGCTGCCAGCATTCCTAATAAAGGAATCTTTTGAGTTCACATCAGAGGGTTTGTTGTGTTTTGGGAGCTGGATCAGAACACTTCCATTCTTCCTCCATGTATTTCTCCAAATCTGGAAGCCAAGTAAATTTCTGTCAATATGAATCCTCATGCAACAAGCACAGTGAGACCATTTCAGTCATGTCCAAATATTCCAAAAGCATCTGAATAAATTGTAATACATCGATTTGGGGGCAAAGAATATACCATGTTGAATGTGTCTTTTGTTGTTAGTGTTGTTGTTGCAAGTAACACTTTCGTTTAGTCATGCTATGAACTAAAGGACTGCAGTGGGCAGTCATTACGTCTTCAACTCTCTTTGGTTTTTAGAATAATATACAAATGTTCCATGTGCGACACAGTGTTTACCCTGCAGCCGTTGCTGTATCGTCACTTTGACCAGCACATTGAAAACCAGAAAGTATCTGTCTTCAAGTGCCCGGACTGCTCACTTTTGTATGCACAGAAACAACTCATGATGGATCATATCAAGGTACAAGTTGTCCAATTTTACTTGGAAGCAGCAGTCCTTTTGCATAAAACAATAAGGGATGATAATTAATAATAGGGAAGTCATCAAGAGTAGATGTCAGAAGGCAGGAAGTACTTAGCAAACACCTGAATTTAGCAGTGCATTTAGATCAGGGTTGTCGATTTCATTGAGGGCCGCATCATGGTTGTATTTGACCTCGGGGGGTCAGGGTGGGCATGGCCAACTTGACGTCACTCATGTCAGGGGCATCTGTGGTCGCCCAAGCACTTTGCCAGCAAAAACGGGCTCCTGAGCTCTGTTTTCAGCCTCAACAGGCTCTTGCCGCCCTCTGCCAGTGAAAACAGCTCAGGGTGCATCAGGGTTGTGTTTGACCTCGGGGCCGGGGTGAGCGTGGCCAGCTTGATGTCACTCGTGTCAGGGGCGTCTGTGGTGGCCCAAGCGCTTTACCCTGAGCTCCCCTTTCACCCTCTGCCAGTGGAAACAGAGCCCTTCTGAACTCCGTTTTCACTGGCAGAGGCACCGCGGGCCATTCCTTTGCTGTTTCTAGGGCGATCCCGCGGGCCACATCTAAGCACCCTGGGGGCCGAATGCAGCCCCCAAGCCTTGAGTTTTGACACCCCTGATTTAGATAAAAAGGATGAGGTTCCCTCTTCATTACTATGTCAACTAATTCACTGTTCCAGAACAGCACTAAAATTTGTGATTTTTTTTTTTCAAACTCTGAGTGCTTTCAACTTCAAAAATTCAGACACCTCAGAGACAACTTAGTGTCACGATTTTGATGATCCAAAACTGTGATATTAGAAGTCCTTCTGCAAAGGCATCAAAATCTTGTCTAAGATTTCAGTTTTCTCACACAAAGTCTCATGTGTTTGATTGTCACATGAGATTGATAGAATGCCCAACTATTTGCACATGAGCCAATAACAGTAATAATAATGGAAATTCTGGATTTATCAGACTTGAATACCCTGATTTTACAAAAAAAACCACCCTACTTGGAACAGCTTATATCCTCCGACACTACTTTAACAGTTCCTCGGTCCCTTGTTATGACTCGAGCTGTTGAGCTACCAACCAGCCCCAAAGGCTGTGAATCTCACTAAAGATTAACCAATAGTAATAACAATAATAATCACTTAAAACAATTGGCACTGACAAAATCACCATTGGTCAGCTGCAGAAGGCCACCTTACTGGGATAATAATCCGCCGATACATCACAAAGTCCTAAACGCTTGGGAAGTTTTCAACTAGTGATTTGTGATCCGAACCCCAGCATAGTTATCTCGTTTGCTGTGTACACTGTCCTTCTTTGAGTCAAATAATAATAATTTTAGAAAAGCTCACTTGAATCTTGAATATTCCATTCCCTTTAAACAACAGATATAGTCTAATGGCCTTCCCTTTCTTCCTTCCACAGTCCATGCATGGGACGTTGAAAAGCGTTGAAGGCCCACCGAACCTCGGTATCAATTTGCCATTGAGCACAAAGCCCACTATCCAGAACTCAGTCAGCCACAACAAAGACGACTCGAAATCCATCAATGGGACAGAAAAAGCAGAGAAGAATTCCCCCACTTCTGTGAAGAAAGCAGAGCCCAAAAAGGGATCTAATCCTGGCTGGACATGCTGGGAATGTGATCGGCTGTTTACTCAGAGAGATGTGTATATATCCCACATGAGAAAAGAACACGGAAAAGTAAGTTGTTGAGGTGCTCGCTGAGTTTGCTTTATTTTCTTGCAGACGTTTTGTTACCCAAACTAGGTAACATCATCAGTGCTAGTAAGTTGTCACTCTGGCATCCTTCCACATGTGAGTGCCACAGATAGTCCCCGATTTACCAGTTTCTTTAGTGACCGTTTGAAGGCTTATGTGTTCTGACCAAGGCTTCCTGAGACTGTAATTAAGAACATGCTTAGTTAAAACAACTCTTGTTTTATTTCAACGCTGGGAATTATGTTCATTCCCAGCCCGTAATGAGTCCCAAACAGTCCCTCGAGATAAGCACCCACCTTTCTCTCCTTTGAATTGCTGCCAACAACTAAAGTGCCAAATGAACTATTAAAAAAAACAACCAAAGTACAAAGTCCACACAAAGTTTCACGGTTTAATCCAAACAGAGTGAACGACTGCTTCCTGCAAAGGTTTCTTCACCTTTGCCTGTCCTTTATACCTTAGGGGAGGGGCAATCACCTCCCAGCCTTACTCCTGAGTCACCCCTTTTGTCTCAGCTGTGCTTGCCTTCTAGCAGCTCTGTGCATACGCACACCAGGAACAGGCTCCCCTGGTTCCTCTGCCTCACTGCTGCCAGACTCCGGAGGCTCCGGTGTCAGCACACAACTCTCAGATGGTCCTGTCCCCATCTCTGCATCAGATCCAGAACCCTCGTCCGAGTCTTCCCCAGAATCCTGGACCGTTCCCCGTTATTCCCCACAGTCTGATTCCACTGCTGTCTGCACAGGCTGCTGGCGAACCACAACATTATGATCATTTTTCACACTTATGACTGTTGCAGCATCCCCGTGGTGAGGTGATCAAAATTTGGCCTGTATTTATGATGGCTGCAGTGTCCCATGGGTCACGTGATCCCCTTCTGACAAGCCAAGTCAATGGGGAAGCCAGATTACCTTAACAATTGCATTACAGGCAAGTCCTCGACTTACGACCCACAGATGAGCCCAAAATTTATCTTATTAAGAAAGACATTTGTCAAAGTGAGTTTTGTCCCGTTTTATGATTTTTCTTGCCACAGTCGTTAAAGTGAATCACTGAGGTTGTTAAGTTAACAACACGGGTTGTTAAGTGAAATGTGGCTTCCGCCATTGACTTTGCTTGTCAGAAGGTCACAAAAGGGGAATCACCCGACCCCAGGACACTGCAGCCGTCATAAATATGAGTCAATTGTCAAGCATCCAAATTTGGATCATGGGGATGCTGCAATGGTCATAAGTATGAAAAACAGTCATAAGCCACTTTTTCTTTTGTAACTTTGAACCGTCACTAAACAGATCGCTGTAAGTCATGGACTGCCTTAACTACAATGATTCACTTCACAACCCTGTCCAGAAAGGTTGTAAAAAGGGACAAACTCACTTAGTCTCACTTAGCCACAGAAATTTGGGGCTCAGTTGTGATTGTAAATTGAGGACTACCTGTAGTTCATGACATGCTTAACAGAGTTGTGGGGCAGGATACATGTGTCATGAAAAATCTCCAGTCTGCACAGATGAATGGTTTGCCTAATCCCGACAGGGTAAGGGAGAGTAGAATAAGAATTAGAAGAGAAGAGAACAGAACAGAAGAGAACAGAACAGAACAGAACAGAACAGAACAGAACAGAACAGAACAGAACAGAACAGAATAGAATAGAATAGAATAGAATAGAATAGAATTCTTTTATTGGCCAAGTGTGATTGGACACACAAGGAATTTGTCTTGGTGCTCTCAGTGTACATAAAAGAAAAGATATATTTGTCAAGAATCAAAAGGTACAACACTTAATAATAGTCATAGGGTACAATAAGCAATCAAATCATACTAGGAAACAGTCAATATAAATTGTAAGGATTAGATTTAACCTAAAATCTTAAAAAAAAAATTATTGATTTTTTGAAGTCAAACAAAACATAGGACATAAAAGCATAAAACCTCCTTTCTAAAAATTACTTATAAGTTTTAACAAGGCAAATAAAACATTATTTTTAAGGCATAGTTCCACATTATCACATTTCCCTTTAAGCACATATATATCTTTTCCAAATTTCTCATTATTTCTCCCTTCACTTTTATTCAGTTATATTTCTTTCTATCAAGGTTTTATTAATTCTCAATCAAATATAAACATTTATACAGCATAGTTTCAAATTATCACATTTACATTTAAACACCTATATATCTTTTCCAAATTTCTCATTGTTTCTCCCTTCGCTTTTATTCAATTATATTTCTTTCTATCAAGGTTTTATTAATTCTCAATCAAACATAAACACACAAAATACAAAACATAAGACATAAAAAGATAAAACCTCCTTAATTATCATTTGTACGTGTTTTTTCCAAATTTCTCTCCTTTAGTTTTATTCCTCCAAGGTTTTATTAATTCACAATCAAACATAGCTAACCAAAACACAAAACATAAAACTTCTTTTGAAAAGTGGCTTAGCCCCGGGTTACATCTTTTTTTACAGACCTAACTCAAATTCATGCTCACCTTATATACCATTCATATCTTATTAACCATTCTATATTTTCTATATAACTTTTCCCTTCTTTTCACTCTCTTAATTATATTTTGTTTATTTCATCTTATTTCAAAATCATTATGCTTGTATCTTTTGTCCGTTCTTTTCCAATCATCTATTTATCTCTTCTCTTTAGCAAAGAATTTCCCCTGTAATCACTTTTAAAGTGTGACACCTTTCTATCTTTCCCCTAAAGTAACACTTAAAATAGTACATAATTTCCATCCTGACTCTGCTTAGTACATTCTACATGTTGCATTTTAAAATAAGAGAATAATAAACTTATAATATAGTTAAATACATAATTTCCATTCTAGTTCTAATTCTAATTAATACATTATTTTAGAGTAAGAAAATAAAATAGTAAATTTATAATAACATTAAGACAATAATGAATAATGAACTATAACTAAACATTAATCATTTTATACATTCTCTTTGATATCTATCATTATTAAACATTTTAATATTTTGTTAAATCTTATAATATTCCAATAGACTATTTCAAATGCAAATACTACAATACTATCTTATGTACTCTTGCAGAATCTTTCTTTAATTATACACTATCCGTTATCCTTTATCTCTAAAAAAAATCTGCTTTTTGGCATCTTGTTTCAAACAGTGGCTTTTTTCCCCTTTTTCCCTTCCTTTCTTCTCCAGTCTGGTCTTTTTGCCCCCCCCCCCACCTCCACCTTTTTAACTTCCCCTCTCTGTTGTAATTCTCTTTTCAATTGCTTTCTAACATTGTACCTTTTTTTCACCTTATTTTTCTTTTTCTTGGTTGTTTTATTGAATCTTAAATTCTCATTTTTCCTTCCTCTCTTCNTCTTCTTCCTCACGTATTTGCTGGTACATAGAAACCACCATTTCTAAAAAGTGGAAGACAGCTCCCAAAGAATCCTTGCCATTTTGTTCTCTTTCTTTTAATTTTTCATATTCCATTTTTAATTCATCCACAGATAGTATTATTGTAAATTTTTAAGAACAACCCAGATGTTTCTAATCTTAAAGTAATTTCCAAATGTTAAAGTTATCAAACAATCCAGAAATTATTTCCTCTTCTTCTCTTTGCAATTTTTCCTCCTGGGGCAAAATCCCAAATATATTTTAAAGCCATATTACAATTAGTTGCCGGTCTTATAATCTTCAAGGTGTCTCCTCCAACAAATTTTTAAAGATTTTTTTTAGTCCTCTCCTTCCCACTTATAACAAAGAGCTTATTTTTACCTTAAAAAGGCAGGTTTTTCTGTGTTCATTTGCTTTCTCCGTAAGGAAGGGGAGTGAACTTTCCTTCAGCACTTTCGCCACTGTAGCAACTTCTTTTGGAAACAAATGTATCAATCCAAAAGTCAGGTTTCCAGGGTGTTTTAAAAGTAACTTAATGTCCCGGTTCAGCCAAGAAAACTTCTCCTTCTGGTTCTTCCTCCTGCACAGTCTTACCCGGTTGAAGATTCCTTTGTGGCTGCCATTTCTGACAGCCGCTCCACCGCTTCAGGAAAAAGGAGCCTAGCCGGCTGGGGAAAAGGGATGCAATATCCCCAGACCCCTGCCCGGATCTCCTCTATCTTCCGCTGCCCCTTTGGGGTAGCGACAACCCCCAAATCCAGTTGGATTGGGGGTACCTCAGCGGCGAGCGCAGCAGGGACCTGCAGAGAAGCGGATTTCTGCCGCCACCGAAGCCTTGCACCCGGAAGTTCACCAGATTTAACCCAAAATCTTTGACCTTGTTTTGACTAAACATTCCTTCCAATCAACTACTGTACATATGAAGGAAGTGACATATCTGAATACTATTTGGCTCTTTTCATTCCCTGAGATTACAAGAGCCCAGCAAAAATGATTTGGGGGAGGGGAAGGGGGAACTCCCATCCGTCTCTTCTGTCTCACCCTCTCTCTTTAGCCAGGTTGGAGCAGGGTGGGGGGGGAAACCCTTCTGAATATGTCTGAGCAGTGCTGACCACAATCATATTGTTGGATTTTAAAATCTCTCTGGTGGGGAGAAAGCATGAAAAGACAGGAAGCGAAGAGGCAAGTACAACTTCCTTTGTAGCAGTTGTAAGAACTAAAAGGAAAAAAAAAAAGACTGCTGCGTGATAGATCCAGGCATCTTGTGTTGTTTGATGCCAGCATGCAATGCAATGAGTCTGTTGACTGGTGTGTGGGTGGCTAAGGGGTGTCCATGATGCATGACCACATCCAGTATGAACGTTGGAGTCAAGCTGCTTTTTTAAGTTGGTTCGTGAATTATATTTTATTCTTAGTAGCTCTCTCCTTTCTGAATTGAATTGTCTGTGAAATGTATTTATTACACCTGCGTGTTGCTAACACCTTAGAACAGGGGTGTCAAGCTAGCGTTGTCATGTGACGTATTGGGAATTCCCCCCCTTCGCTAAACCATGTGTGGGCGTGGCCAATGCATGATGCATCAGGCCTGCGGGCCGTGAGTTTGACAGCCTGCCTTAGGAAGATTACTCTTTTGGCAGTATTGAAGAAATCATAAAAATCTACCATTCAGGAAATGAAATTGATTGTTTGCTAAAAACAAGTTTGCTTGTGCATTTTTCTCTTGTATTCCTTATTTGTGCAACACACAAGCAAGAACTTAGCTTCCAGAATAAGTCTGCAGTTAACCTGCCTTTGACAATTTTTAAGAATCTGAGGCTACAAGTTCCAGTACATTAAATTATATTAAATTACAGAATATCTCTCCAGCATATCAAGTGGGATTTTGTAGCGATGTGTTTATTTATTTATTTATTTTTATTATCCCAGGAGATGAGAGGTTAAGAAATATGAATGAATGAATGAATATTTGTTATAGAAAGCCCATTTGGTCTAATGGCTAAGACCCAGGCTAAAAACCAGGATGCTACTTTAGGCATGAAAGCTGGTTGCATGATGTTGGGACCCTATACTTATGGGAAAAACACTAGGAAAAAATAATTATATACATTTTTATTCCTATGGTCACCCATCTTAAACAAATAACTTTAGGGGGCTAGCAAGCAGCACAAAAACAGAGAGACAGACAGATAGATCCAACATAAAAGAAAAACAAGATACAATTGAAAATTATCATTAATGCAATAATCCTGGCGCCCGTAGAATACACAACACCAAATGTGCAGCATATTGGGTTCAATAATGTCCTGGCCCTAGCACTTGAAAGAAAACCGGGCCTTCACAGCCTTACAGAAAAGTTAGGGCCATCTGGATCTGTGAGAAAAGGCTTATATTTTTTTGCATTATTATTAAAATGTATATGCCATGTGGCTCTAAGCCATTTACAAATTAGTTTAAACATTAAAAATGACAAAGAAAAAGAACGATGATAGTTAAAACGACACCCAGAGGGCAGTCAGTGATTAAAACTAGCTACTGTTCTATTCATGAAGTAAACCTGCTGTACTTGTTGACATCAAATATTAGTAATTGAGAATGCAAGTAAAATGTGAAGCTTTCCCTTTCAGGTTGTGTTTGATTCTAGGATGCAGTGCTCACCCCTCTTTTTGGGCTGGGGGAACCAACATTGTCTGGAGACATTTTCTGTGGTCATGAGGCCAGCATGGCTATATGCCAGGGGTGTCAAACTCAAGGCCTGGGGGCAGGGGAGAGCCCCTAGCTAAGATTCTGTGCAGTTCAGACAACCCCCAAATCGCACTCCTGGCTGGCCCCACTGACCCCTCCCTTCCCAGAAGTCCCCACGTGGCCCATTTTGGATGCAGGTAAGTGCAGGGACCACATGGAGGTTCAGGGAGGTTGAAAAAATGGGCCTCATGAAAGGAGACCAGAAATGGGCTCGTTTCCAGCTTCCAGAGAGCCTCTGGAGCCCGGGGGGAGGGCAAAAACGCCCCACCACCACAGTGCAGGAGGCCCACTAGGCCATGCCCACCCAGCCATTGGGCAGAGAACCCTTTGCTAAAATCTTTGAGGCCCATCCCTGCCCAGGGGCCAGATCTGGCCCATGGAGCCCTGGAAACAGCCAAGGACTGGCTGGCGGTGCCTCTGCCAGTGAAAATGGAGCTCAGGAGGGACTTCCTAAGTTCCCTTTTCACTGGCAGTGGGTTGCAGGAAGCCGTTCCAGCTGAAAATGGAGCTCGGGAGCCCGTTTTCCCTGGTGGAGCGATACAGGTGCCCCTGACATAAGTGCCGTTGAGCTGGCCATGCCAATCCTGGCCCCCTGAGGTCAAATACAACCCTGATGCGGCCCTCAATGAAACCGAGTTTCACGCCCCTGCTATATGCCAAAGGCTAGGAGTTGGGGCAAGGAACAGGAGCTCGCTCTGCTGCATGGTGCTCAGGTCTTGAACCCGGGCTGAGTAGTTTCCAGCTGATAATAGAAAGAATTTAAAAGGCAGGTTCCTTTGCATCTAGGAAATCCAACTGCACATCTCCATTATCCAGGCTAGGGTGGACTAAGCGTGGCTAAGGATTAGGGAATATTTGCTGAGGGCCAGAAGAAGGACACAGGAGGTGGTAGAAAGGCCAGGTATAGATCAAATACATTTGGAAGATGTATGATTCAAACGCTGAATGAGAGTAGCACATTATTTTCCCCTTTCCCCTGAGTGAGCGGGGTGTGGGAACTAACTCATAACTTTCTGTGCCTGATACTCCGTGCGAACCCCTAGGCAGGAGTAAACCTAATAAAAATCATTCCAGTTTTGCTGTCTGAGAAGGTTGAGGAAGTATGGGAGGAAGAAAGCAGCAGATGAACCTGTGGGAAATCTTGTGAAAACGAAATTGGCTCCATGAAGTTAGCAGTAACAAAAGCCAGCCTCTTCCAGACCTGAGTTGCTAGGTGAGACAGGCTGCAATGCAACCTTCCTCAAACTCCACATATGTTGGACTCATCATCCTCAGCTAGTGTACCGTGGCTGATCAGGCCAAGGTATTATCAGAATTGTTGTCCAGCTACTTCCCAGGATCATTGGTTGAAGCAAGCTAGTATAATAAAATGCTGCTTTAGTTTCTTTCCAAAGCTGTGGGTGAAAAAGGGTTGCACATTTGAAGATAGATGGCTGAAGATGCATGTTTTTTGTTGATTGGCTAGCAAGCAAATCCATCTTCCTCCACAAACTCAAGCAACATATATGGTATTCCTCCATTTCTGACAAAAACCATCTTGGAAGTAGGCTGACTGAGCAGGCAGAGGGAACTAGCCTCCATTGAGTTTCTGCGATTGAGGGTGATACGAACCTGGATCTCTGTCTCCACATTATACTCCAGCACCTTAACTACTGCACCCCTCTGGATGTAGAAGATATGGTTTGTGAGTCTTTGTGTCCCTTGTGTCTTTCTCAAGAGGCAACTGGACTTTCTGGTTTTTCTTTGAAGACGTTTCGCTTCTCCTCCAGGAAGCTTCTTCAGCTCTGCCTGGGGCTCCACACCCATTCACAGCACTCAGGTGACTTTGATGACATAGATAACCCTCCAGGTGACCTTAAGGACCTGCTAAAAGAATGCAAATGACCGGCTGTCTGCAAGGAGTATAAATCCTTCCATTCCCCACCATCCAGTCAGAGCTGGAGATGCTTCTTGGATGAGAAGCGAAACGTCTTCAAAGAAAAAGCAGAAGGTCTAGTTGCCTCTTGAAAATAAGCCCCTTGGAGACAACCGTGACCTGGATGACTGAGAAATCTCCACAGACATTTTCTTTGAAGACGTTTTGCTTCTCATTCAAGAAGCTTCTTCGGCTCTGACTGGATGGTGGGGAATGAAAGGATTCTTGGATGAGAAGCGAAACATCTTCAAAGAAAAAGCAGAAGGTCCAGTTGCCTCTTGAAAATAAGCCCCTTGGAGACAACCGTGACCTGGATGACTGAGAATCTCCACAGACTGTTAGGCTTCCGTTGTATGATGTTCTGCTTGCGAGTGGTTTGTTGAAAGTGATAATGTTGCCTCTTTCATGTTGCTTCAACGCCTGCCAGATGCCTGATGTCAATCAAAGAATGGCATCAATGGGGGGGACACATCCCTAGGACAGATGTGGGGGGTGATGTGATCTGAAACAGGGCTCAGAATGTACTGTAATCCGCACATTGGATTGAGCTGTCCCTGCAGGGCCAGTGTACTTCGGTGAGCAAAGTTTTAAGGAGTGAAAGCCCCTCCTTCTGAACTGAACCCAGCATCCAGTCTTGCTTTACTTCAGATGTCTTTCTTCTCTGCCTTTTTCTTCTTAGACAAGTACAGTCTTTTTTTCTGTAGAGAGGAAGTGGCCCCCTGTAGTCATGGAGAAATCTTTTATTACCAATCACGTTTTTATCTGTTGGAAGAAATAGCCTTCTGGGTTCAGTTCCAAGTGGGGAAGAAAGACACTGGAAACATGGTGACTGCTTGGAAAGACAGATGGTTTAATGGTGGACTGGACCACATGCCTTGGGTGAAGAAAGAAGGAAGGGCTGAGATGCTGAAAGTGCCTGGGTTTTATACCCTCTGTTGGGATTTGAATTTAAGCTTTATTCTGATTGGTTGTCAGACTCCCATGGGGCCATGCAGGGGCAACTTTGTAGGCTGTCCTGAGTCCCAGGCTTGGTTGAGCCTTGCTGGATGATGATGTAATGAAAGGGCTTTGGGCAATTCCTATAGCTCTACCTGGAGATCTTTGTTATGTAAAATATTTTGGCCCAGGCCTTAATGGCCCACCCATTAACAAAGGTGGGTGTGAGCTTCTGCTTCTGAGGTGAGTTTCTACTCTTTTTAGGGGAAATATTCTGCCTTTTTACTTTATCCTAAAATATTTCATTTTCCTAGGAGAGTGTGGGTTTTAACTTCCAACATATTAAAAAAAAAATTTTTTTTTCATGAATTAGGATCCTGAGCTTGGGAGAAAGAAGGTGTTGGCTGGATGGACTCAGTTAGATCAAATGACCTTAGATCATCCAAGTTTAGGAGAAGAATTCTTCAAGGCACACACCAGATATCTGGATTTAAAAAATTAAGTCCCCTCTACTAGTATCAGGTTGGTGAAAGTGATTGTAACAGCAGTCGTTTATATGCTCCAGTCCCCATAGTTAATGGAGAAGGAGATCTGTACAGTATGTGTAGGGTTTCAGATTTGATTTTAGAAAGATGCTTTGAGCTCCCCACGGAGACCCAGATAGTATCATTCAGCACCTACTTAAATTATGCATGTTACTACAGGATTGTGCTTGATTGAGTCCTCCAATCAAGACTCAACATTAAATCACTTACTTCCAGACTTCCCATGGCTTACTTGATCCCCTACTATATGTTAGGACTTGACGGGTGTCTCATATACTGTTTTGGCCACACAGATCCGGAAACTGACTCGACAGGAAGACTGTAAAATAAAGAAGTATTGAAATAAGCTGTATGGCAGAAGTCTACAGCAGCACATTTTCTGGTTCCCAGTTTCCTTTTTCACCCCTACAGTTACAGAGAAAAGTGTTGCATAAGCATCATTCATTTGTGTTCAGAAGTGACTTTTTTCCTTTTAATGTAAAGCCGTGTGCCTATAAGTTCAACACATTCTCAAAGATCCATCTCCTCCTGGGAACTCTTTTTTTTTTTTTTTGAACTATTACCATCTGGCAGACAGTACAGGATAATAAAAACAAGGACAAATAGGCTGAAAAACAGCTTCTATCCCAGGGCAGTAGCTCTTTTAAATTCTGCTGTATAGTGCAGTGTTGGTGCAGTCTCGGGGGGATTTGGTTCAATGTGTGGAGGGTGAAGGATGTGTGTTGGTGTTTATTTTCATGGTCATGACGTGTACTGAAGATGATGTTTGATTTCGATGTACGAGGTGCAATGGCAATAAACTAAACTATAAGTCTTAGAGAATTGGTAACAGGAATCTGGGACAAGCCACTCTGGCAGAAGATCTGACTGCAAAGAATGGGCAAAAGATGATTTTGGCCCATATTTAACAACTGGGGTTTGTGTTTCTGTGTTCATTCCTCTGCTTTTTGACATTAGGTCTCTATTAATGTTGCATCTCCCTGACTTCGTTGGGCCTGGGGAAGCAGTTGGAAATTGGGCAGTGGGTCACCCCTGTCATTAAACAAAGTAACCTGCAGTTGTTAAGCAAATGCAGTAGTTCTTCAGTGAATCCATTGTCTGCAATGGACAGTTTGTTTGCCAGAAACCAGAAGTACATACCGGTTTCTATCAAAAGCATTCCTCAATTGTAAACATGTGATTGCAGGACACTACAAACAACTATAAAGGTGAGCTGGTTGCTGAGTGCCCCACATGCTATCATGTGACCTTGGAGGTGGCCATCAGGATTTTGAATTTGGGTCTTAAGTGGCCCTGGGGAGGTCCGTCGTAAATTCAACTGGTTACGTGATGTAAATTGAGGACTATCTGTAGGTTATAGGTAAGGGAGAAATTATTATGATTTTCAAAAATTATCTGCGTGTGTCTCCCTCTAATGGACATGGTGGGACTGGACACAGATCTGACTAACTTTTCACTGCTGTTTCTTTCATAAGTTTTATGACAAGTTTGCAGAACTTAAAGCTGCACATGAATGGACTGCTTTGCAACTGTGTCAGCCTAGCGCTGCTAAATTGGTTCCAAGAGTCCCTGGTGTTCAGAATGCTCTCCTTAAAACTGCAGTCTGAATCCCTCTGTTGACGTTTACAGGTTATCTGCTCCTTCTTCAATGTTTTATTTCCTTTCGTTTAAAGCAAATGAAGAAACATCCTTGTCGACAGTGTGACAAATCATTCAGCTCATCGCACAGCCTTTGCCGTCACAACCGTATCAAGCACAAAGGCATCAGGAAAGTTTACACCTGCTCGTAAGTTCTGCTTTTGAAAGTTTTCGTTCACGTAAAGCAGACAGAATATTCAGCAGTACCACATAGTAACAGGCCAGGCAACAGTTAAAAGATTTTCCATAGACCTTCAGATTGGCAAAGCCTTTGAATAATCCTTGTGTCTGTCATTCATATGATGCTACCCCCCAGTGAGTCTATCAGATCTTTATCTGCCAGGTTTACTTCAAAATTATGGAAAAGGAGAGCTTTCATCTTTCACGCATCTTGGCTAGGTTGTTGGATAATACTGCTCATTTGAAGCTATCCGTTCATAGCCTGCTCTACATTTTCTTCAGGCACTGCCCAGATTCCAGAAGAACTTTTGCTAAGAGATTAATGCTAGAAAAACATATTCAGCTGATGCACGGCATTAAGGAACCCGACTTGAAAGAAATGGCAGAATCAACGAACATGGGAGAAAGTTCAATCAAGGAAGATACCAAGGTGAGCTATCCCGTGTTTCACTGTTGTGGGTCATATTTCTATAGAAGCATATATCATTTTTTTCCTCCTTTCCAGCAGCATCCACAGGAAGTCAGTAATCAAAACAGTGCACTCCTTTTGTATCTGGATCACAAAGACAAACTCTGTGAGAGGAAGCCTTTATGGAAGGTAAAGGATAGCCAAAGGCTCCAGAAGCAACCCTCTCAATTCCTATCAGCTTTATTTGTTGCTTCATCATCTTGGGATTTGACCTTGGAACTGAGCCCCGTGGATTAAAAAGGTCCATGGTTCTCCTCTGTTAGCACAATATACCAAGCACAGAACTGGTCCTTGGGACTTTATGGCCTTTTCAGATTATTCAGAAGGCTAAAAAGCAGGTTGAAATCATATAATCTGCAGGTGGGAAGGGTTTCTTATTCAGTATATCTATATATGTATAAAAGCGAAATACCACTTGTGCATCATCCCCAAATCTCCAGAACCATAAAGCCTACAAAATTGAAATTTGGCACGTATGTTCCTCTTGGCTTCTAGGGGCTCCCTAAGAAATTATTTCAAAATGACCATCAGAGCATTAGTATTTCGTATATTATTATTAACGTGCTCTGATGCCAAGGAATGCTCTGATTCCCCCCTGAAAAGAAATATGTTCCAAATGCAAAACACAAGCAGAGGATTTTCAGTTTTAGTTTCACAGCACCAAGCAGCTTTAGTACAGAACAGTTGAGCTGAGCCACGCCCAGGCTCCTTACTGTCTCTTTGCTCATACAGCAAATACTGTTTCAGTTCCCAGACAGCCCTTAATTCTCTCACACACTGACAGGACTCCAGCCAGATGAATACCGATGGATGCTGGTAGGCAGAGGCAGATTTTTTTCCCCCTTATTTTCCTCCCCAAAAACTAAGCCCGACCATATATTTTCATAGCAAAGCATGGGTACCGAGCTACTATATGAGATACAGCTGTTAAATATCTGCATGATGGAACATTTCCCCCTTTTCCATTTTTCTGGAAATGGGCCAGAGGCAAGCTGTGCTTTGAGAACCAGCTTTCCTAGAAACAGATGTCTCTCAAGTCTACTCTGCAGGTACAGACACCTGAGGTTTTAAAAGGTTGCCCTGTAGGTCCATCAATGTCTGTGTAGTTTCCATCTCTCTACAACCTGAAGCGTATACCTTAACCTCAAAGCTTTTGGTACAGCCCAAAGAATGCTTTCAAAATGTTGCCACTGAATTTTCATCTTTGGGAACAGCAAAAAAAAAAAATTAAGTCCATAGGGGAATAATCATATGAACTGTATCTAATTAAAATTAAATCAAATGTAGATTTATGCCTGGCCCCTTCTGTTTGTTTCTGTCCTGATCTAGCAGACTCATGGACTGAGAAAAATGTTGTCCCTCCCTATTTTAGGTATTTATAAGTGGGGTCCAGAGCCTCAGCCTGCTGTTTGTCTGGTACCGTGAGTTTATTACCCTTGTAAAGGATTATCTTGAAAAGATAGAAATAGACATTATTGTGTCTAACAATTGGTGAAATTCCTATCCTCTTAATCCACTATGACTTCCTTCTTAAAGTCCCCCATAACCTAAGACAGGGGTCGGCAACCTTAAACACTCAAAGAGCCACAGAGGTCCTAACCGGAAGCCCCCATTCAATTCTGGAGCCGACCAGACTCTATGGTGGTTCCCCCACCTTAGAGTTTCCTCCTAGTGCCGTGTCCTTTTTCCTCTACCTGTCCTAACCAAAAGCCCTATCAATTGTGGAGTCGACTGGCAACAGAGAGCCGCAGCAGAAGGCCACATACGGCTCCGGAGCCGCAGGTTGCTGACCCTTGACCTCGGAAGAGACATTCTATACATAATATACTGCGGATTGAACTTTTGTCTCAAATTTCATTTCACTGACAAGAACGCTGTATGAAACTGTCCGGCCGTGTTGTACTTTATTTCTTTAATGGGCATGTTTAATGTTGTTCTCAACTTCTTCAGGTTCCCAGTCCAAAGCGTAAATTAGAGGAGCCCGTGTTGGAATTCAGGCCCCCTCGAGGGGCCATCACCCAGCCGCTGAAGAAGTTGAAAATCAATGTTTTTAAAGTTCACAAATGCGCCGTCTGTGGCTTCACCACCGAGAACCTGCTTCAGTTCCACGAACATATTCCCCAGCACAAATCTGATGGCTCCTCCTATCAGTGCAGGGAATGCGGTCTTTGTTACACGTCCCATGTCTCTTTGTCTAGGCATCTCTTCATTGTCCATAAGCTGAAGGAACCTCAGCCTGTTTCAAAACAGAATGGCTCTGGAGAAGACAGTCAGCAGGAGAACAAGGCCAGCCCAGAGGAGGAATCCACGGATCGATCCACCTCTGACAGGAAATGCAAAGTGTGTGCAAAGACCTTTGAAACGGAAGCTGCCTTAAACACCCACATGAGGACACACGGCATGGCTTTTATTAAATCCAAAAGAATGAGTTCAGCTGAAAAATGACCCTGCTCCTTTCTTCCATCCCATAAGCATCTTCCAAAAGTTGGAGGGGGGGGGAAGAAAAAAAGAAATCAGCCTTTCTACTTCAGAATGGAGTTGACTTTTTCTTTGGGGGAATATAAAAAGATTTACCATACCGTAAATTTAACAATTCTCTCCCAGGCTGTTGCAATAGATTCCACTCTATTCTATATTTCAATTTATCTTCCTCACCTCATATCACGATAGAGATTAATAAGTAGTCATTCGTCATTCACTCCCCTGAAAGACAGCATTAAAAAAATAAAGCAGTATTTGAGTCTAAAAGAGTTTGTATATATTTAAACAAAGTAATTTCATAGTCTTTGTTACATGTTTGTATTTGTATTTAGTGGGATTTTTTTTTCCCGTTTTGTTCGTCTCTCTTGCTTACGTCTTTTCTAACCAATGGATTGTTTCGAAGCAGAATTCTTAAAAGTTGGAGCAATACTTTAGATTTATTAAGCTGTTTCAGATGTGATCCTTTTTCTGAGATTGCCTGAGTAGCTTTGGAAAAATTCCCCCATTCCCTCTCTCGTCCTCCCTGGGAAGAAGAACCCCAATGAAATCGTTCCTTACCAACCAGCATTACCCCTCCAGAAAACTAGGTCATGTTAACCTGGGAAAAGACAGCCATGGGATACATATCCTTGGATTCCATTTAACCAGAATTGTTCGATATTGCCAACATTGTGCTGAAAAGCAGCTCACATATTTCTGAAAGAAAAGTCAAAAGAATTGTGTGTCTCAGCAGTATTGGAAGAGAAGGGTTTTTAAAAAGCAAATAGGTTTTTTTGTTGCAACTCAAGGAGCAGTTGTTGTTGGACCCACTGGTTCTTATGACTAGGAGGATTAAGAATCATTTGATAGGATCTCTTGCTTAAATATTTCAAGTGTATTGGGGGGAAAAATCTACTCAACTTGAGAATTTCTCTCTATATAGAGAAAATTCTGAGTACAGTATTCAGCCCATGAGGGTTAATCTACTTTGCAAGAGCTCCATTGGAATGAAAAGGATTTGAGTCGAAGCAATGGGTTCCCCCCACCCCCAGTGGTGATGGCAGAAAAGAAGTCTTGGAGGACTTTGCTATGTGTCATTTTAATCATTGTTTGTCTCTACTCATTGAGTACCTCATTGAATGTTGCAGGACCTTTTGAAGGCCATTTGAAGATGCTTTTCAGTATTTTAAGTTTGTCTTTTGTCTGTTACGGTATACAAAATGCAGAATTACCTTAATTGTTTTAGATGTGTGGTATCTAATTCAATCAAGTTACAGTTGAGAGATAAAAGAAGGCCGTGTGCCAAGTCAGTCTTGAGCAGCAGTTTTAATCATAGATACGAATTGAATCATAGAGATTTGAACGCAAGGAAATAAACAGCCAATCACCGGCCATCAAACACACCAATCAACCAATAGGAAGGCTCCACCACATAAATATAATGCACAGAATAGCCCAAAGCACACATTATGAGTGCATATTTGAATAAGCAGTTCAATCAAATTGAGAGAAGGTCCCTGATGGGCTCCAGCACAAGTCCGAAAACTTGGAAAACTAAAACTCTGGTCCCGTTGATTGACCCAGATTGGATCTTGCAGAGAGATTCGGATTGGAGATCATCTGCAGGCAATGCTACTGATTTTTGGACCATCACATAAAGATTTAATTTAATTGCTTATTCAAATATGCACTATTAATTGGACACTATAATGATGAAAAATATTCCTCATTCATATATATATGTATACACACACACACATACACACACACACACACACACCAGTGGTGGGATTCAAAATTATTTACTATCGGTTCTGTGGGCATGGCTTGGTGGGCATGGCAGGGGAAGGATACTGTAAAATCTCCATTCCTTCCCCACTCCTGGGGGAAGGTTAGCACGGTTCTCCAAACTACGTAAAATTTCCATTACCGGTTCTCCAGAACTGGTCAGAACCTGCTGAATACCACCTCTGACACACACACACACACACACACACACACACTCCATTCTTTGTCAGAGTTAACTCATCACAGCTGCAAGATCACTAAACAAGATAAAATGTGTTGTAATTCTAAGCAAGTTTCCTTCTCTCCTAAGAAGTGATGAATGTTAAGTTCATAGGACGCAGAGGGACCATGGGCCTGACCATGATTTTCAGATTTCCTAGAATTCGGCTTATAAAATCGGAGTCATGTGGCCTGCTCTTCATGGCCAATATTTGGCCAATATTTATCCTGTAAAGCAGGGGTCCCCAGCTGCAGCCCAATACTGGCTGTGGCCCATTCAGAACCAGGCTGCACACAAATGCGTTTAGATAATTCCAGGCTATTCAGAGTGTTTGAACCTCACACGACCTTCTGCCTTGCTTCTGATCCCTTGGAGGCATTGAAGCTATTACTACCTTGCTTTGAATTTAGAGTAATTTCGGGTAGCTGTTTCCAAGGAGGTTAACTGTTTGGATAAAACTAACCCCAGCTGAAAATATCTTCCAGTTTCCTGAATTTAGTGTTATTCCCCCCACAGCAGTATTTCTGCTTTATTCTTAGGTGGGTTTATCATGTCTTTTGGTGGTGTTTTTGAGCTTGCATTCATATTGCAAAGTGGAAGAAGCTGCCCTGATATCTCTTCTCCAATCTTCTGACCTCCCGTTGGGAGCATGTCCTCTAGATGTCTTCCTTTGGCTTTTATTGCGGCAAGTGTAGGAAGCAAGGCAGCTAAAGACACTTATAGGAGCAGTTGCAGAAGGATGGCAGAGAAGCTCGCCCAACTATTTTGACCAAGGTGACGATAAGAATCCTTGTTTGTTTTTCTCATCGAATTTAATGAGAACAGCGGGGGCGGGGGGGAATGCAGCAGAAATTTTCAGCATGGCCCTAATTGCAAAGAAGGTCATTCAAGACCTTTGGGTATCTCAACGGAGTCTCCTATTATATGTGAGCGAGGCTAAGATTTATGCACATTGAAAGAATTGCTAAAGTCTGAAAGAAGTTGTATGATTGCAGCCCAGGTGATGGATGAAATGTTTGCTATTTTAGAATGATGAATTTTTCAAGATATACCTTAAATAAACATTAGTCATAGGATTGTGTGATGCAGGCATCGTATTGCGTCGTAGAAAGAAGTAAGAACCACAAAGCACTTGAAATGTAAAAGCTGTTATATAAATAATGATAAATAGTTCTAGCCATCCGGTGGCCTCTGAATTTGGAAAGATGATATAAATTCTTTTTTTAAAAGACATTCCAATGTACAGTTATATATACATCGTATAGATTAAGATTCCAGATAATAATAGGAGTTATAAAAGTGCTTTAGATTATTCCAAATGCTTCGTATATATTATCTCGATATTTCTTGCATTCCTGTTAGAGATAAGAACGATTATTCCTGTTATCCCACTGAGGTGGGGAGCATTGAATCAGAGCCAGCATCTTGTCTACGGACCCAGGAATTTGGAGTCAAGGTTACATTTGAATCTGGGATTTCTCAGACCTTCCGTCATTACTATAAAAGCTGATTCGAATTCTATCCCCCGGATTCACATCCGATCCTTTACCAATTCGTGCTCCAGATCTCATGGGATGCATTCCCACTTCACAAATAGGAGGCTGTGAGTTCAATCCTAGGTAGAGGCAGATATTTCTCTCTCTGGGCACAATGAGAATATATCTGCAGAATATAACTCGGCATTGGCCACAGGAAGGGCATCCGGCCATTAAACACTCCGTTTGCTCCATTCAGTTGCCCAGACTCCACTCTGCAAGGGATTATGGGGTCGTTAAATGATGATCTCATAATGCAAAGCTAATCCTTCCAAAAAAAAAAGTATAACTTGCCTTTTAGACAGTTCCCATGCAGGAATTCAGTACAGTGTGTGGTGGACTACAGTGTTTAGACCAGGGGTGTCCAACCTTGGCAACTTTAAGACTTGTGGACTTCAACTCCCAGA
The DNA here is from genome assembly GCA_004319985.1 of Emydocephalus ijimae. Classification (NCBI taxonomy): domain Eukaryota; kingdom Metazoa; phylum Chordata; class Lepidosauria; order Squamata; family Elapidae; genus Emydocephalus; species Emydocephalus ijimae. The sequence goes on from BHEV01042139.1 coordinate 25,918, forward strand.
ATTCCTCAGCCAGCTTTGGCTGAGGAATTCTGGGAGTTGAAGTCCACAAGTCTTAAAGTTGCCAAGGTTGGGCACCCCTGGTTTAGACCAACTGAGGTCACTATTCTGGATTCTTTTTCTTCCTAGTGTTTTCCCACAGGGTCTGGTTTAGTTTACAACGGCTGTAAATGGTTGCGACAGAAATTGACTGATCAGCTTGTCCCTCAAACCTGACATCATAGGCTAAGAAAAATCACCCAGCTGGCTTTTATGCTGAACACGAGACTACAGCTCACAAACTCCTGAGCCTGGTGTCTTAACCGCTAGATCAAACTGGCTCACAGTCCCCCTTCTGGATTGTGATTCTGTTGGTTATGAGGCTACAAACTGACCTACAGGTATAAGACGAAGGTAGCTGGAACAATGATCTGGAGCCCTATATGGTTCACATTAAGGCCCTTTAGAAATCAGGCTGAATCAGAAATCAGAAGAGAAATCAGTTCTGAATCAGGTCCACTCAATAGAGATGACAGAATAATAAGAGTTGGAAGGGACCTTGGAGGTCTTCTAGTCCAACCCCTTGCTCAAGCAGGAGAGCCTGTACTATTTTAGACACATGCTTGTCCAATACCTTCTTAAAAGCCTCCAGTCTTGGAGCACCTACAACTTCTGAAGGCAAGTTGTCCCATTGGTTTATTGTTCTCACTGTCAGGAAATTTCTCCTTAGTTCTAAATTGCTTCTCTCTTTGTTCAATTTCTATCCATTGCTTCTTTTTTCTTGCCTTCTGGTGCTTTGGATAATAGGCTGAGCCCCTCTTTTTTTGTGGCAGCCCCTCAAATATTGGAACACTAGTTCTTTTCACTAGATTAGACAGACCCAATTCCTGCAACTGTTCTTCGTATGTTTTAGCCTTCGGTCCCACCCATGGTTTTGGGGCTCCTCTTTGCACTCTTTCCTTCTGAAAATATTAAAAATAAGAACAGGTGGCGAGTCTGCCAGGATGCTTTCAGAGATCAGATATCCAGACAGGGTTTTGCTGAAGCTGTCTCTCAATTGTGAAGGGAAATGTATTTAAGGTGCTTGTGGGTGTGTCCATGTCAGTATTACCATTTACACCAAAGCTGTTGAAAGAAACTGAAGAGTTTTTTTTTTAAAAAAAATTGTGAAGTTTTTGAGGTTACAGATCATCATCACTTCTGCACTGTGTAGTTTGTTTACTGGTATTCTTTTGTCAGGAACATATTAATTGAGAATCATTTCATTCTTAAAATTCCTCCAAAGCTTCTCCACCCTCTTCTGGTGCTTTATTTTTGTAAGGGGGGGGAGGGAGGAAACAACATTTCAGGTCGCACCCATTATTGCTGGAGAAGAATTTCGAAAAGGACAGGAAAGGTACTGTTTGTTCTAGAAAAAAATGGTCTTCATTTTGTTTCGTTACTTTGTTTTTTGCTTTGTGTTTTTACTTTTTCCACATCTGTACTCCCTTTACCAATTTTGTACTTTTTTTAAAAACGCAAAAACAAATATTATAGCTAATGTATGTAATGTATGTAAATATGTATAGCTCAGAGAGAAAGATACTTGCATGACTTTGGCATAGTAAATGTTCTCTTTCAAAAAAAAAAAATCAAGGGAAGGGAAGGTGTTTGACACTCTTGAACAACACTCATTTTGTCCATAGTTATTGTATTAAAACACATTTTGGATGTAAATAAATGTGGGGCTTAAAAATTTTTGCTTTGCCCCTAAAGAATTATGAAAAACTGTTATTTATTGATGAACTGTTGGATGACTTTAAACATGCAGGAGTAAAGAACGTTCTCCGAGATGAATTTTCCCCAACCTTTGAGTCTCCGTGTGGGTTTGGGGATTGGGGAAGGCAGTTCTGGATATTTGGTAGAACTTCCAGCTTTTGACTTTAATCGCTCTTGATTTCTCTGATAACCATTAAATGCTCATTGTAACTTCCTCCATTTGTATTCACCAAGGATTGGGTGGATCTGAAGAGCTTCTAGATTCTCAAAAAGCTGCAGTAACGTTTGCAGACTCCGGTTACTCTTCTGTCAGTGATGTCTAAAAGCTGATCACTGCCTTTTTTAAGGGGGAAAAACAAGAACCCTGTGTACCTCTCAAAGCCTCATGTTTGTTGATGTGCACTTTTCAACATAACTAATGAGTTGTTGCCATGCGGTAATGATGGGGTGTTTTTTTTGTACAGTGTGAATTAATAATAAAGTTACCTTTTTATTACAGGATTATTATTTTTTTCTTCAGTTGTCATTTTCTGTGTAATTGCATGGCCTTGTTCTGCTTGCAAGGTCAAATGCCAAAGCATTTGGAATCAGCACATAGGCAATTTTAGGAAACAAACGTATTGCAATGTAGTTGTCTCCAAAGTAGTCCTTAGCTGGAACTGGAGATGCAGTTTAACACTACTGTAGGCTCCCACTGGCTTTTTTCACACATTAGTAAAGTTGTATTATGCCAATTACAGATCTGAAGAGAAGATCTAGAACTGAGAATTTATTAACCCCTTTTTGGCGTTGTTTTTGGAGCCATCTGAAATGATGATGCTATGCATGTAGTCCTTGACTTACAACCACAATTGAGCCCAAAATTTTTGTTGTAAAGCGAGACGTTTGTCAGGCGAGGGGTTTTTTTTGCCCCATTTTACGACCTTTTTTTGCCACAGTTGAACCACTGCAGCTGATTAAGTTAATAACTCTGTTGTTAAGTGAATCTGGCTTCTCAGATTGACTGCTTGTCAGAAGATCGCAAAAGGGGATCATATATAACCCTGGGACACTGCAACTGTCCTAAACCAGTTGCTAAGCATCTGAATTTTGCTCACATGATCACGGGGATGCTACGAATACTCATAAGTCACTTTTTCAGTGTCTTTGTAACTTTGAACGATCACTAAATGAACTGTTGTAAGTCAAGGGCCATCTGTAATTGTTATTAGGAACTGTACTTGATAATTTGTTCTTGATCTTTGTTTAAGGCTATATTGTTAGGTCCCATGTAGCATCTTATTACAGTCAATCATAAGAATTTGATAAGGTAAGAGGTAAAGGTTCCCCTCACACATACGTGCTAGTCATTTCCAGCTCTAGGGGGCGCTGCTCATCTCCATTACAAAGCCAAAGAGCCAGCACTGTCCGAAGAGGTCTCCGTGGTCATGTGGCCAGCATGACTAAATGCTGAAGGCTCACGGAACGCTGTTACCTTCCCACCAAAGTGGTCCTTATTTTTCTACTTGCATTTTAAAATGCTTTCAAACTGCTAGGTTGGCAGAAGCCGTGACAAGTAACGGGAGCTCACCCTGTTACGTGATGCTGGGGATTCGAACCGCCAAACAGCCGACCTTTCTGATCAACAAGCTCAGCGTCTTAGCCACTAAGTCACCACATCTCTTTTTGATAGGTGGGTAAAAATGCCAAATCCAGGCTAAACATCTGGTATATGACCGTTATTTCAGAAAGCTGTCATTTAGGTTTATTTTTGAAAGGCTTTTATTCCTTATGTTGGTCATTTAACTTTTACCATACAAATGGTACGCGCAGTCTTTCATATTTCTGTGGAATTGTCTTTAATACCAAGATACCACAGTTATTTTACCTTGTAGCATTGGGAGCACCAAAGTGCTTCCAGGTTGAAAGGTTAAATGGTGATATCCTTGTTGCCTGGAACACCTCTAGTTGGGGGCTCTTTTCACATCCCTATTAAATTACCTACCGAAGTGGTATGTCAATGCTGAAACTGACCTGACTGAAGCCATTTTGAGGCTTCAGTGTTGCCACACACTGGAGCTGAGGGATAGGTAGGGGGGAATAGAGATAGCTGGGGTTTTGTAGCCAAAATGAAATATTTTCCCCTGGGAACCAAGGACATTCTAACACCTGGTCAGAGTGAGGAAAAGTGATGTTACCAAGCGACTGGACAACACCCTGATTGAACCACGTGTCTGAGTGTTTGGGGAAGGGGGGGGAAACTTTGAATTAGGTGAAAACCGCGGGAACCTTCAGAGTTGGTTTTCATCAGAACTATGCCAATATGATATATCCAATAAAACTATACTTTGAGGAGTCTACCTGCCTCAGGTGCTATGGGTGTATTACTTGGAACCCTGACATGGTACCCATTTATCTACTTGTGGTCACCTGCTCTCGAACTGCTGGGTCTGCAGGAGCTGGAGCGTGTGACAGGAGCTCACTCCATCCTAGCAGAAACTGGGACTCGAATGCGAGATCATTAGCCCAGTGTCCTAACTTCATGCTTGTAGAGTTCACAAAAGCTACCTGGAGTGGAAGTGGTGTTTTATAACAACAACAAAAACAGAATAAATCTACCTTAAAATTAATAATAGCTTGAAGAGGAACTTCCAGTTCATCCTGCCTTGCAGACATTTGTGTATTTGCTTTTAACCCTGAGAGAAATGTGAGACTTGCCTTCTCTTTGACTGATGCTTCTCCTATTTCTTCTGGTTCTCTCACACTCTCATTGCAATTTCTATTTAGTACTGGAGCCACTTCCCTATGCGTCTTTTCTTGGCTCTTAATATCAGCATCCTTAAATTCTTCTCCTGTAGTCTTGGGGACTAAAAATCCCAAAATGACCAGAAAACAAAGCTATGAGGCAGGGGTGAGTTTCTACCAGTTCGCACCTATTCGCTAGAACCGGTTGTTAACATTCTAAGCAGCAGTTCGGAGAACCGGTTGTTAGAAGAAATTACTGGCCTAATCCTGTCAGGAAGGCAAGAAAGAAACATTCTGGTGCTGCTTACAGAAACTGCCTCTCCGTTAACCCTTATTACATCCTTGGCAGATTAGACTTCCTGTCTCAGGAACGTCTGGAGTTTTTTCCCTTCCTTTACTGGTACTTTGCTTGTGTGGAGTGATCATTCAAAGTTACAATGGCACTTATGACCATTTTTCATACTTATGACTGTTGCAGCATCCCCACGGTCACGAGAGACCAGGTGAGGAGATGCGTTCCACGATGTGAATGATATTGAGTTGGCCACGCCCAGCCAATAACATGACCCCCAAGCCACGTCCACCCAGTCACATGACCAACAAGCCACACCCACCAATTAAACCACGCCCACAGAACCTATTGTTAAAAACATTGAATCCCACCCCTGCTATGAGGATTGTGTTCCAAGATATCTGAAAGATACTCAGCTGGGGAAAAGGGCTTTAAACATGTTTGCTTCCTTTTCCCCCCAAGGATGCAGAGTTCTTAAGATGGCCACTTGCAAGGCAGGAAGACTGAAAGAGCTATGAAGCTTCCTTTTCCAAGCTGACCTTGAGACTATTTCATAATGTTGGCATTAACCGAAATGGAAATCCTGTTCATTTTGCCACTAGCCTTCTAAACAGAGATTTCCAAAGGAACAAAACATCTAAGTAATATAAAGAAGTGAAATAAACAATAAAAGTACAAATATTCAAATCCTGAGTGGTGAGTTCATCTGTTTTTCTAAAGTACTTAGGAGTTTATGGTCAGTCTATAATTTGGAGTAATTTAAAAACAATGGTCTGAAAGGCTTTAATTCTTTCCATTGAAGCTCTAGCAAATATGTTCTTCCATCAGCCCTGGACTATCTCTTCTGCTTCTGCTTGTATTGATAGCACTTGGTCTCATTTATAATTTGGCTGTTAGAACATTGAAGCGCAAAAGAACTCAGTTGCACACAACTATCCTAGAATATCCGAATAGAACAGGTGTCAAACTCAAGGCCCCGGGGGTCAGATCCGGCCTACAGGGTGCTTAGATCTGGCCTGTGGGGCCGCCCTGGAAACAGCCAAGGACCTGCATGCAGTGCCTCTGCCAGCGAAAACAGAGATTGGGAGAGTTGCAGGGGACTGTTGCAGCCAGAAACGGAGCTCGGGACCCTGTTTTCATAGGCAGAGTGTTCGGGCCACCACAGGCACCCCCAACATGAGTGATGTCGAGCTGGTCATGCCGACCCTGGCCGCGCACACACCCCTGAGCAGTGGTGGGATTCAAAAATTTTATTACTGGTTCTGATGGGTGTGGCTTGGGGGGAGTGGCTTGGGGGGCATGGCAGGGGAAGGATACTGTAAAATCCCCATTCCCACCCCACTCTTGTGGGAAGGTTACTGCAAATTCCCATTCCCTCCCCACCCCACGAACCTGCTTTCCAGCTCTGTTCTCCTGTGCAGGGCAACCAAAGAAGACCCAGCCAATCAGCTGGGACTTGGGAGGCAGAGAATAGATGGGGGCGGGGCCAGTCAGAGGTGGGATTTGCTGGTTCTCCAAACTACTCAAAATTTCCGCTGCCGGTTCTCCAGAACTGGTCAGAACCTGCTGAATACCACCTCTGCCCCCAAGGTCAAACACAATCCTGATGCGGCCCTCGATGAAATTGAGTTTGACACCCCTGTGATAGAACAACATTTTCCATAATCCAACTGTCAGAAGGAACACACGTATACAAAGCTGTGATGGGAACACCATCAAAAGGGCAAACAACAAGCAGCTTGATCTCTGGAACGAATGGCAGCAGGTGGTTCAAGGGAAAATGCGCAAGACAATCCTGGCACAGAATTAGGCTTTTTCACACTGGTGCAATTTCCATTGTGCTCCTCGTGTTTTCAAAGAGCAGTGAGCATTTCTAATTATCTTGTGGAGATTAGGTTGCCTTTCTGCCCCCAAAGTGAGCAGTTACAATACAGTCCTTAAGTACCATTTGCCACACATCCAAAAGGCCTAGAAAAGGACCTAGAGATAAACATGGAGTGGACAAATAGTGACCTACCTCCTCAAACTCTTCCTGTTTTCTTTCCTGATTTCAACTTCTCTTGCAAGAAATGTAACTCATGAATGTTGGGAAGATGTCACTGAATTCCTGTCTGACCTGAATGCAGAAAAAACCAAACCATATGCAATCAAAAGTAAGTCGAAGTGATAATAAGTTTACATTGTTCAGCTTGAAAAATGTATCCACTATGTACAGAACAAAACTGTTCCAGTGTCTTGCAATTGATTTTAAGGTTAAGTTTCTCACCAGGCGACCAATGAGGTATTACAAACTTCCTTTCTGCAGACAGAGGACAGAAATATTATTCTCAGCTTTTCAAGGTTCTCACCAGTGCAATATCTGGCAAATCTTTGGAGAAACATCCCCGTCAAGATGTTAGCTTGTGACAAGATAAAAGATTGAAAAATACCAAAAAGGTTGCTTCAGATAATTGAGGTTTGAGGTTACTTGGAATAATTGAGATTTCTCATACCCCCAAATTAATTTTGAATTACCATGATGTGAAGGGCATTTCTCTCAGGTCTTCATTACACTATGAAGATTGTTTTGCCCTTATTAGCGATAAATTTTTGTCAGTTTTATAACGGATTTTGCATTATTCTAATGTTACAGTATTTTTTAATAAATGAGGTGTTTATTTGCAATAATTAGAGCTGGACTAAATTATATACTAGCAATTAGTATGTAAGGGTCTTAGTGTCAGTATATTATTAAACATTCTAAGATGAGACAAATTAAATTAAATTAAAGATTCCTTTTCATGTTTACTGGACACCTCAGAGAAGAATTTAGAAAGATTCGCTGTGAGTATTACTGCATTGTAAGTTTGGTTCATTGTCATTGTACCTCATACAACGAAATTAAATGCCATCTTCAATGTACATTATAACTATAAAAATAAAACAAACACACATCCTTCACATTCTATACAATTGAATTGAAAACCCCTGATATTGCATTAATATTTCAATAAGGAGACTCATATGATTGTGAGCTTGTCCTACAATTGCCTTATTCTAGTTCAAAATCTATATGCTTGCTAATATGGTGTTAGAAACATAGATATGATTTAACAATGTGGACATACTTTTGAATTTTCATTCCAAAAAGTGGGAACATGTCCCTAAATTAAGACTACTGCATTTATGAAGCACTAAGGTTGAAAGCACATCTACTGTTCAAAGTTGGAAAGATAGTACAATAAAAGATTCAGTGATTTGATTACAAATTTGTATGCAGTTGCTGGATGTTTATGAGAGGGCCCAACTGAAAGGTGCTTTTTCAACTGGACTTAATTTTTCCTTGAAGTTTCGCTTCTCATCCAAGAAGCTCTTCAGTTAAGAAGCTTCTTGGATAAGAAGCTAAAATCTTCAAGGAAAAATTAAGTCCAGTTGCCTTTTGCAAAAGCACTTTTTTTCAGTTCAGAACTGAAAAAGCTTTTGAATGAGAAGTGAAACATCTTCAAGGAAAAACGAAGTTCAGCTGCCTTTTGAAAAAGCACCTTTGGGATAACTGTGAAGTGGTTGTCTGAGAATTTCCACAGACAAGAGGGCCCAACTATTCCTATATTTGTGAGATCTTTCAATAACGGGATTAAAACTATTATACTCCTAGGGCAGAATTGACTACTATAATGGAATCTGTGTTCCTGATTCCTGCCAAGAAGAAGAAATTACAGCATTAGCCACCCTGAGTAAATGGATTATATTTATTTTGGCCCTTAGAATATATAAATCTTTCAGATGAGAAAATAATTCTGGAAGGACTATTCTGTGCTCTGTACCATGCTTATTCTGTGCTTTCTACACATACATCAGAGGTAGTATTCAGCAGGTTATGACCAGTTCTGGAGAACCAGAGTAGAAATTTTGAATAGTTTGGAATACCACCTCTGACTGGGCCCGCCTCCATCTATTCTCTGCTTCCCGAGTCCCAGCTGATTGGCTGGGCCTTCTTTGGTTGCCCTGCACAGGAGAATGGAGCTGGAAAGCAGGTTAGTTGGGTGGGGAGGAAAAGGGGATTTTGCAGTAACCTTCCCTTGCCACGCCCACCAAGGCATTCCACACCCACCAAACCATGCCCACAGAACTGGTAGTAAAAAAATTTGAATCCCACCACTGATATACATGAATGGTAACTTACTACAGGTAGTCCTTGACTTACAATAATTCACATAGTGACCATTTGGAGTTACAACAGCATTGAAGAAAGTGGCTTATGACCACTTTTCATACATGATAAATTGCAGTATCCCCATGGTCATGTGATTTACATTCAGATGTTTGTCAATTGACTCACATTTATGACAGTTGCAGCATCCTGGGGTTATGTAATCACCTTTTTGTGACCTTCTGACAAGCAAACTCAATGTGGAAAACAGATTCACTTAACAACTGTACTACTAATTTAACAACTGCAGTGATTCACTTACCAACTGTAGTAGGAAAGGTTATAAAATGGGTCAAAACTCACTTAACAACTGTCTCACTTAGCAACATAAAGTTTGGGCTCAGTTGTGGTCATGAGTTGAGGACTACCTATACTAGCCTACTACCACTAATTGTTCTTGCAAACTTGCAAAGCTTCAGTTCTGGGTGTATTTACTAAATAAAAAATTAAGTTAGTTTACTCAATCTCTAAACTCTCTCCTCCTTTCCTAATTTTTGAATCGTATTTTCCTAATTTTTGAATCGTATTTTTCTGAAAAAAAGAAAAAGAACAGTAAAAAAAAGAACAGTAAAAACAATTAATAAGTCATTGGGGAAAATATGAATTTCTTTATTTGCTCATAGTGCAGCTTTCATTCATTCTGAAAATATACCCTGTCCATTTATTACTAACTGATAGCTTATTTGCAATTAAGACCCATTGGACAAGGGGCTTGGCATTGTACACTAAAGGCTGTGTCCTTTACAAACCCAGTACATTCAACATTGCAGATTAAATAAATTTGTATATGCCCCATGAAAACTTGCTAATTTGTTGCAAAAATAGAAATCAAATATTACATCAACAGCTTTTCATTTTGATCTTTTCATCCTCCCAACATAACATTATCTCTTTTATCCAAGCCCCTACCTTTTCACCAATTGATTATAGTTCATCTTAAATCACCTAATAATTTATTAAAACACAGAATGCTCATTACTATGGGGTATCATGTTAACTATGTTTAATTCATTAATTAAATGTAAATTCAATGTTGTTTGTGACTTACTTCACAAATTTATTTCTCTGGGCCTTCTTAGGATAGTTGGGGATCTTTGCCATACAAAAGACAAATGTAGTTCTTTTAAAGAGTTCGGTGTGATTTTTTTTCCCCAAGCCTCTGGAGCTTGGGAGAAATAAATTAGACCCTCTTCTGCCAAAGCTAACAAGAGAGTGCCAAAGCAATCCTGAGTATTTTTCTCATTTAAAAAGAGACAGATGCATACCTGCTGCCATGAAGCTTTTTAAGTGTTATATGATACAGAGGTCATTGTTGTTCAGTCACTAAGTTGTATCCAAGTTCCAATTCTTTGCAACCTCATAGCACACCAGACTCCCCTCTCCTCCACTGTCTCTTGGAGTTTGTCCAAATTCATGTTCATTGCATTGATGACTGTCTAACTATCTCATCCTCTCAGCTGGACTTATATTAAGGATTTATATTCTTGCAGACAGATGGTCATTTGCATTCTTTTAGAGAGTCGTTGAGGCCACTTGGAGGTATATCTGTGTCCTCAGGGTCACCTGAGTGGTTTTGCCTTCTATCTTTCCCAACCTCAGAGTCTTTTTGGAAAAGTCCTTTCTTCTCATTAGGTGGCCAAAGTATTTGAGTTTCAGCTTCCGTATCTGTCTTTTCAAAGAATAGTCAGGATTGGTTTTGTTTAGGATTGATTGATTTGATCTGCTTGCAGTCCAGGGGACTTTCAATAATCTTCTCCAGCCCCAAAATTCGAAAGCATCAATTCTTTGGCCTTATGATCCAGCTTTCACATCCATGCATATTACGACTGGGAAATCCATAGCCTTGACTGTCCCAAAGGTGCTTTTTCAGGAGGCAGCTGGACTTCCTTGGTTTTTTTTTTCTTTTGAAAGTATTTCGCTTCTCATCCAAGAAGCTTCTTCAGCTCTGACAGGATGGTGGGGAATGGAAGGATCTATCCTGTCAGACCTGAAGAAGCTTCTTGGATGAGAAGCGAAATGTCTTCAAAAGAAAAAACAAGAAAGTCCAGTTGCCCCTGAAAAATCATGGCCTGGATGACTAGGAATCTCTACAGATTCATAGCTTTGACTATAGATTCATAGGGATATATACACCTGCAATAATTCAAAGTCTTTAGACATTGTTCAGTCTTGGTTCTATCAAGGGTTTGAAATTTATTTATTTATTTATTTATTTTATTTGTCAATTGCTTACAAGATAATAGGTATAAGTAAAAACATAGTTATGAATATATGGATACATATCAGAAAAATAAAACAAAATATAAAAGAAACAATAGGACAGGGACGGTAGGCATGTTGGTGCGCTTATGCATGCCCCCTACAGACCTCTTTGGAAAGGGGTGAGGTCAATAGTAGACAGTTTGTTAAAGTTTTGGGGGTTTGGGGAAAAAAAACCACAGAGTCAGATAGAGTATTCCAGACATTGACCACTCTGTTGCTGAAGTTGTATTTCCTGCAATCAAGTTTGGTGCAATTAACCTTGAGTTTGTATCTATTTTTGCTCTTGTGTTTTTTTGGTTTTTTTTATAAAATTTAATTGGTTTTTAAAAACAAACATAAACAAACAAAACATAAAAACATCAAGCTGTCTTCCATAGGTGTACATACAGTGTGCCGGTTGGTTTACAAATTGTTTTGTGCTTCCATTTCGTAGTCTTCAATTACAATTACATTACATATAATCTCATATTGTCAATCAAAAACTAAATGCCTTAGTATCATTATTGATCAATCATTCGATTATACTTTTATTCATTCATGTTTTACAAGATAACTATAATTTACTTAATTTATTGTATAACAGTTCATATTATCATCCCAAATCTATCCTAAAATCATTTTGTAGTTATAATAAGAAAGAAGTACATCTTTATATATTTATTATTTTCTAGAAATCTATATATTTCATTACTGTACTTTATTATCTAACCATTGACAGAAAAGATCCCAAATTTTATAAAATTGTTTATCATCTTGTTCTCTGATTTCAAATGTCAATCTACTCATTTCAGCACATTCCAATATTTTCTTAATGATTTCCTCCTGTGATGGTATTTTCTAATTTTTCCAGTTTTTAGCAAATACAATCCTAGCCACTGNAGCGTCCACACAAGTCCACCACATATGGTAATTTGAGCCAGGTGTCTGATGACATTTCCAACATTTTTCAGATTTGTTCTTGAACATTCTTGCTATTCTTGTCGGGGGAAAATGCCACCTGTAAAACATCTTATACAAATTTTCTCTATATGCTGTTGACATTGTCATTTTATAATTTTGAGACCACAATTTTTGCCATTTCTCTAGATCAATCCCATATCCAAAAGTCTTCCCCCAAGCAATCATAGTTTCTTCAACTTGTTCTTCTTCTAGTTTAATTTCTAATAAATATCCATACAATTTTTTAATCACCTTTTCATCAGTACCTGTCAAAATCTTATCTAAATCAGTCAGTTTATCATAGAAACCTTCTGTTTTAGAGTCTTCATCATATCTTGAATGTATTTGTGCATATGAAAACCAGTTCATCTTTATACCTTGTTCCTCTAATTTTTGCATAGATTTACGTTCACCCTTTCATTCAATATTTCACCATATCTAATTGTTTGTTCCTTTTTATATGTTATGGGATAAGAAAATGCTTCAGTAGTCGATAACCAGACTGGAATTTTCAAATAACGTTGTCTTTTAGTCTTCTCCCAGTTTAACCACAGAGACTCCCGTATGTAATGTCTTCTAAAATACCCCTGTGTTTTGGTTCCTTTATACCACAGAAAAGCATGCCACCCCAACAACAGATCATATCCTTCTAACGTCAACAATCTAGTATTTCTTAATGTTATCCATTCCTTAACCCACATCAACTTTGTAGCTTGGTAATGCAACTCCCAACTAGGCAAACCAAATCCTCCTCTTATTCTGGCATCTTGCAAAAGTTTTAACTTTATTCTCGCTTTCTTACCTTGCCATATATATTTCAACACAATTTTATTAAAATCTTAAGCGTTTTTCTATTGAGTGCATGAATGATTCTATGTTATCAACTCTGTCAGGCAGGGTACTTGGTTTGTTTAGCTTTAGTTTCTAACAGTTCTGTGCACACATGCACTGGAAACAGGGTCCCCTTGTTCCTTGACCTCCCTGCTGCCAGACTCCAGAGGTTCTGGAGTCAGCACCCTACTCCCAGATGGTCCTGGCCACATCTCTGTTTCGGACACAGGACCCTCATCTGAGTCCTCCTCAGACTCCCAAGCTGGTCCCCGATCTTCCCCACTGTCCGATTCCACTGCCGTCAGCACAGGCTGCCGGTGAACCACAACAGCAACAATTAGGGTTGCTAAGTTTCTACTTGTAGTGGTTTCAATAACAACGCAGTCTTGAATACAGTTTCTTTCTTTTTATTATACTTTTCATTTTATTCCTTTTCTATTTCATCTTATGCTTTATATTATTGCACTGATATCATCCAATCTTGCCCTTTCTTCAGTTCTTCATGTTGTAAGTTTTGTATACAGGTAGTCCTTGACTTACGAGAGTTCATTTAAGGACCGTCCAAAGTTACAATAGTACGAATAAAGTGACTTACAGTATGACCGTTTTCCATAGTTCCAACCTTGGCAGCATCCCTGTGGTCATGTGACCAAAATTGAGATGATACTTGGCAATTGGTTCATATTTATGACCGCTGTTCTGTCCCAAGATCATATGATCCCCTTTTGTGGCCTTCTGACAAGCAAAGGCAATGGGGAAGCCAAATTCACTTAAGAACTGAGTTACTAACCTGGCAATTTCAGTGATTCACTTAACAACTATGGTAAAATGGGGCAAAACTCACTTAAAACAAATGTCTCACTTAACAACATAAATTTAGGGCTCAATTGTGGTCATAAATTGAGGACTGTTTGTAGTCAGTACTGTCAAGCTCCAGGAAAATTGGAAGATTCAGGCAGTTCATATGCAGGAAGTGGGTATGTCTAGTCTGATGAAAAGGAAGACTAAGGGTGACATGATAGCAGTCTTCCAATATCTCAGAGGTTGCCTCAAAGAAGAGGGAGTCAAGCTGTTCTCCAAAGCACCTGTGGGTAGGATAAGAGGCAGTGAATGGAAACTAATCAAGGAGAGAAGCAATCTAGAACTCAGGAGATATTTCCTGACAGTTTACAACAATTAATCAGTGGAACAACTTGCCTCCAGAAGTTGTGGATGCTCCAACACTGGAAGTTTTTAAGTAGAGATTGCATGATCATTTGTCTGAAGTGGTGTAGGATTTCCTGCAGTGGAAGGATTCAAATTTTTTTACTACCAGTTCTGTGGGCGTGGCTTGGTGGGAGTGGATTGGTGGGCATGTCTTGGTGGGCGTGGCCGGGCAAGGTTACTGCAAAATTCCCATTCCCTCCCCAACCCACTAACCTGCTTTCCAGCTCCATTCTCCTGTATAGGGCAACCAAAGAAGACCCAGCCAATCAGCTGGGACTCAGGAGGCAGCAAATAGATGGGGGCGGGGCCAGTCAGAGGTGGTATTTGCTGATTCTCCGAACTATTCAAAATTTCTGCTACCGGTTCTCCAGAACTGGTCAGAACCTGTTGAATACCACCTTTGGTTTCCTGCCTAAGCAGGAGGTTGGACTAAAAGACCTCCAAGGTCTGTTCCAACTCTATTATTCTATTCTATTCTATTCTATTCTATTCTATTCTATTCTATTCTATTCTATTCTATTCTATTCTATTCTATATGAGTATAATGATTTATTGCAAGGTTAAGCTGTCTACAAGATTCTGAACTGCTAGTGGCCAAGTGAAATCTTAAGAAAGGAATTCAAGGTGGGGTGGACTTACATCTCTTGTGGACCATGTTCAGGGACTCATGACCGATGATGAGTTTGACTCCTTCCTCGGGCTCGGCCCGGTCATCTCCTACAAGTATGCTATTTTTGATGTGCTCGGTTATTACTTATGTGTTTAAATTTGAAACTAAATTTAGTTGAAAAATGGTCTTATGCCAAGGAAAATAGAAAGAGTGCAAGGAAAGCAAAATAATAACAATAAAAAAATCAATATGGTTGCCATCCCTATTTTACGCAGATCTCATATATAATATTTATTATTTTATAAGTTATTTATTAAATGGATATGCCCCCTGGGGAAGCGCAATGGCTCAGTGAATCTTGAACTTGTCAATTGGAAAGCTGACAGCCCAGGTTCAAGACCCATGCACTGCACGGCGGGGTGAGCTCCCGTTACTCACTTCCGCTCCTGCCAACCTAGCAGTTCGAAAGCATGAAAAATGTGAGTAGATAAATAGGTATCGCTTGGTCAAGAAAGCTTACTGCATTCTATATTTTCATGCTGGCCACGTTGTTCTGTCCTAATATACATACTCGAAATCCCCGCGTTTTGATTGGCTAAAACGCGGGGATTTCTGATTGGCCAGGTGAGCCGCGC
>BHEV01042140.1:0-11117 GCA_004319985.1 Emydocephalus ijimae
GTCTTCAAACTTGACAGCTTTAAGACTTGTGGACTTCAACTCCCAGAATTCCTCCTCCAGTCATGTTAGCTCATGACTGAGAATTAGAATTCTGGGAGTGGAAGTCCACAGTTAGAATTCTGGGAGTGGAAGTCCACAAGTCTTAAACTTGCCAAGTTTGAAGACTCTTGCTCTCTGGGAAGGCAAATAGATAACAAGTGAAGAGGATTGTAAAGTTGAACCATGCCAATTTTCCTAAAATAAATGAGTTTGATGGTTGAGCATTGGTCAAACCACAATTGGTTGGAGTGCATTGGAGACTTGCCCCAAAGTTGATTCTCATGGTCTCTTCTCTGTTCCTCTCCAACTTGCTTGGTCTCTGCATTTCTGGCTTCCTCAGCTTGTTCAACAGCTTGTACATTTGGTAATGCTGTCTTCTGTCACCATGGCAACACTTAAAATTAAGGTGAGCCTGAGAAGAGTTGGGGAGGGCGTACTTGAAAAGCTGGAAGAATTAACTTTTGAATTTTTTTTTGTCTTCTTCTGCATCATTGTTGCTATGGAATCAAAGGATCATCATGATAATGAGCAAGCAATCAGAAAGAGAGAATCTTGATATGGGGATCTCTAGACACCGTATTACCATAAAAAGATGATGTATTGAACTAGAATTTCAACACAGTCTTGCAAATCCTATGTATTCTAGCGCATAAAAGGACAAGTTGTTCCACCTAACAAGGTTCCCAGATTCCAATATTTGAGGGGTTCCTACAAAGATAAGAGGGTCAAACTATTTTCTAAAGCACCAAAAGGCAAGACAAGAAGCAATGGATGGAAAGTAACCAAGGAGAGAAGTAACCTAGAACTAAGGAGGAATTTCCTAATGGTGAGAGCAATCAATCAATGAAATAGCTTGCCTTCACAAGTTGTGAGTTCTACATCACTGGAGGCTTTCAAAAAGAGACTGGACAAGCTTTTATATGAAATGGCGTAGGGTCTTCTGCTTGAGTTGGACTAGAAGAACTCCTGGGTCCCTTCTAACTCTATTATTCTATGTTCTAAGATTCTGGTGCCCAAAATGAGACATTTTCCTGGCCTGAGGAAAAACAAGCAAAGGTCTTCTTGTTACTTTATGAAGATGATCATATAATTAATTTGACAAAAGTTCATAAGTAATTCTTAATTAATTCCTGCTTTATTTTTGTTTTTTTTTAAGTCTCACAGTCTCGGATACAAATCTGTGACTCCTGTTTGTCATCTATCAAAGTACGAACCAACTCTGGCTCTGCTTAGTATTTTGAGATTGGTTAAGGAAAGCTGCATGATCAGGAAAGCTGCACACTGATGTTGTTACCTAGTATCAGGCATGAAGAAGCAGGACCATAGGTTAAGTTTCAATTATTCTGATTTTTTCCTCATGACAACACAAAAATCTAGTTAACTAATGGTCAGCACTTAATTGATGCTGGATGAGAATGCAATTCAAGAGAGGTTGAGCTTGGACCCCTTGTAGGAACATAATGATTCTAGGCTGCTTTCTCACTTGACTCCACCCTCAGGCTCTGCCTGTTCTTCCTCTACACCTGGTGGGATAATGAAACATCTGCAAGCAAAGAACCAAACTTAGAGAGCACCAAGGATTCCATAGCTCAACCCTTGAGCTATGTATATTCTCTAGTGGACTATTTCTATTTGGGTGAGTTCTGACTTACAGTTCTAAGGAATTAATTTATGAGTTATCTGTTCAAGAGCCACAGCAGTGAATGTAATAGTTTTATTACATTAAATAAAACTCTTTGTGGTTCTGCAGATTTCGGAGCTGGATATTGTCTGTCTGTCTGTCTGTCTGTCTGTTTGTCTGTCTGTCTGTCTATGTATCTATCATCTATCAATCAATCAATCAATAAGTAAATAGGTTGATAGGTAGATAGATAGATTTTAAAGATAGATAGATAGATAGATAGATAGATAGATAGATAGATAGATAGATAGATAGATAGATAAGATAGACAGACAGCCTTTTCCAATCTGACATGGTGGCATTAAAACCTGAGAATTATTTTGTGAGCATTTGCAAGATTTCAGCATCCTCAGTAGTTCCTCAGATTCAGCTGTCAAAGAGAGAAAAAAAAATCTAGTTTTCTCCTTCCAGGCATTTTTCAGAAACCTATCATAATTTTCTTACATACTGTAGCATCCTCAGGGGATGTTGATAAAACCATGAAGATAGTTACAACAAGAAATTGAAGTACACGTGTCAATATTGCATACACACACACACACACACACACACAAAGGGGCAGGGCTGTTATCAACATCATACTCATTGCTGTGACAAAGTATTGTATATGACAGTTGTGATGAGAGAAAATTTAACCCATGCAAAAAAAAAAAAGGAATGTGAATTAGATCTTCACTATGAGTTACCTTTCCTACTGAAGTACATGTAGTCCTCCACTTATAAACACTTAGGGACTGTTGAAAGTTACAAACGGTACTGTAAGAAGTAACTATTTTTCACACTTATGACTGTTGCAGCATCCCCAAGATCACGTGATCAAAATCCAGATGCTCAGCAACTAGCATGTATTTATTTCGATTGCAGTGTTTTGGGGTCATTTTTGCAATCTTCTGACAAGCAAAGCCAATGGGGAAGTCAGATTTCTTAACAACCGTGTTGCTAATGGAACAATGGGATGGGATGGGATGGGATGGGATGGAATAGAATAGAATAGAATAGAATAGAAGAGAAGAGAAGAGAAGAGAAGAGAAGAGAAGAGAAGAGAAGAGAAGAGAAGAGAAGAGAAGAGAAGAGGGAATTGATGAATGGAATGGAATGGAATGNAGAATGGAATGGAATGGAACAGGACAGAATAGAATAGAACAGAAGATGGGATGGGATGGGAGAGAAGGGAAGAGAAGGGAAAATAGAGGAATAGAATAGATTATATTAGAATAGAATAGAATAGAATAGAATAGAATAGAATAAAATAGAATAGAATAGAATAGAATAGAATAGAATAGAATAGAATAGAATAGAATAGAATAGAATAGAATAGAATTATTTATTGTCACTTTGAATTACACTAATTGGCATACTTTTAAAATGAAATTTCATTGCATACAGCTCTCAAAGGGTCACAACCTCCAATATACAATACATAAACATGACTAAATAAATACATACATACACGCATGCATGCATACATACATACGTACATACATACATACATATGTATATACCTACATAGATTGTATAACACAGAGAAACAACACAGACTCGTTCAGGTACATACATGCGCATGGCGAGAAAAACAAATTTTGTGAGTTTACCAGATGGATGGCATCAGGAACAAAGCTGTTGCAGAATCTGGTAGTCCTGCTAGAAATACTCTGAAACCTCCTCCCAGATGGGAGCAACAGAAACAGACCATGAAGTGGGTATGTGGGGTGTCTAACAAGGCTTCGAGCTCAAAGCACATAGTGCTTGTAAGAGGCATCCTGAATAATGGGAAGCGAGCTTCCTATAATTTTCTCTGCTGTCCTCACCACTCTCTGTATGGACTTTGTATATGAGGCACCGCTGCCACCAAACCAAATAGGGATGCAGTTTGTTAAAACGTTCTCAATCATGCCTCTGTAGAAAGTTGCTTCTCTCCTTGATTAGTTCTCATCCATTCTTTCTTGCCTTGCTTTCTGGTGCTTTGGAGAAGAGATTGACTCCCCCTCTTCTTTGGGGCAGCCCCTCAAATATTGGAAGTCTGCTATTATGTCCCCCCACCCTAGTCCTTTTTTTCCCTCTAGATTAGCCATAACCGGTTCCTGCAACCGTTCTTCATATATTTTAGGGGTAGGGAAACAACACTTGACCTTCCCTTAACATCAATGTGTGTCCCCTTTTAAGCAAAATAGATTTCATAAAAAGTCAGTGCCTTCTAAAAATGACTTCTCTGGCAGACTTCCCTGTCTTAAATAACAACAATAATAATAATAATAAAAAAACATTGGGATGGTTTTTTTTCACACCTTGTAGCTTTCCAAAAATAGAGAGATAACAATTTTGAAACAGCAGCAGAACATGGCTGTTTTGAGCTGTAATAGTCAACGTAACAATTAGTTTGGTGCAGTGATAGGAAAGGTGGAGGACAGGATGGTGTTTGTGGAATCTATTACTTATAGCACAGAAAAGAAAGGCTCAGCAAAGCCATCCGAAGGGAAGCAATGCCACACAGCAGCTGATGCAGGAATAGCAGCTGTGAAAATCAAGCCATTGTCAGCCAAGGAACAGCTTCTCCAGGTCATCTCCTTTATTTAGCTTTCAGCTTTTGGAACATGGAATCTTAGAACTGTCATCTTTTGGGTCTCCTAGGACCAGTTTTAGTTTAGTTTAGTATGTTTTTTTTTTTAGTTTAGTTTATTTTATTGTCATTGCACCTTGTACAATGAAATTAAATACCACTTTCGGTGTACATTATGACTATGAAAATAAACACACATCCTTCTATGCAATTGAATTGAAAACCCTTGATATTGCATTGATATTGCACTATACAATAGAATTCAAAAGAGCTACTGCCCTTAGATGGAAGCTGTTTTTCAGCCTATTTGTCCTTGTTTTTATTATCCTATACTGTCTGCCAGCAGGTAATAGTTAAAAAAAAAGGGTGACCAGGATGAAACGGATCTTTGAGAATGTTTTGAACTTTCTTTAGGCAGCAGGAGCTATAAAGCTCTTCCAAAGAGGAGAGAGGGCAACCCATGATCCTTCTTTGTAAACTAGAAAAACGTGGGATAGACACAATCATCATCAGATGGATTTGTAACTGGCTGACAAATTGTACTCCTTAATGGTACTGTAGGAAGAAATATCTTTCTGGGTTCAGTTCCAAGCAGGGAAAAAGACACTAGAAACATGGAGGCTATTAGGAAAGATGGTTTAATGGTGGACAGCAGGACCACATGGCTTGAAGCTCCAAAGTGAAAAGGATGATCACATGCTTCAAGATGAAGAAGGAGATCAAGAAAGAGCTGAGGTGCTGAGAGTGCCTGGGTTTTATAACCTTTGTTGGGATTTGAATTGAAGCTTGTATTCTGATTGGTTGTCAGACTCCCATGGGACCATGCAGGGGCAACTCTGTAGGCTGTCCTGAGTTCCAGGCTTGGTTGAGCCTTGCTGGAGGGTGATGCACTGAAAAGGGCTTTTGAGCAATTGCTATAGCTTTACTTGGAGATCTTTCTTATGTAAAGTATTCTGACCCAGGCCTTAATGACCCACCTATTAACAAAGGTGGGGGTGAGCTTCTGCTTCTGAGGTGTTTCTGCTCGTGAGTTTCCATCTTTTTAGGGGAAATATTCTCCCTTTTTAATATTTCCTAGGATATTTCAATTTTCTAGGAGAGGGTTGGGTGCTAACTTCCTACAGTACTACATCTAAACCAGGTCCCCAACCACCGGGCCCCGGACCAGTACCAGTCCATGGATCATTTTCTGCCGGGACACCGGTTTGCTGGGTGCCACCATCTTGTTTTGATGAGAAAGTGCTTCCGGGTGAGCTTTTTCGGTTGGAAAGCGGCGTTTGAGTCCTAAAGGAATCCTCACACCTTAGTTTTATCGAAGCGGGGGGGGGGGCTTCAAATGAAGAGCTGTCCCAATGGTGGAGGAGATTAAGAAACCACAAAAAAGCACAAAAAAGGTACAAAGGAGGAGTTGAAGGTGGCGGGGAGAAGCGGGGGACGGCTGGCTGGCCGGTCACTCGGCTCGCCTCGCCTTGTCATGCGTGCTGATGCCGGTACTGGGCCGCGGATCATTTTGTGATGCCGGTACCGGGCCATGGCACAAAAAAGGTTGGGGGCCACTGATCTAAACAGAGGAAAATGAGCAGTGGGATACCACAAACATCTGTCTTAGGCCCACTGCTCTTCAATATCTTCATAAATGACTTAAATGAGGGGATACCAGGAGAACTCATCAAATTTGCAGATGACAATAAACTGGTAGGAATAGGCAACAGAAAGCAAGCTCAGGATCCAAAAGAATCTTGACAGACTTGAACAATGAGCCCTATACAACAAGATGAAATTTAACATGGAGAAAAGCAAAGTTTTACACTTGGGCAGGAAAAAACAAAAACAAACCAAAAGTACAAGTACAGATTAGGCAAAATCTGGCTCCAAAACATTAACTGTGAGAGGGACTTTGGAGTCTTAGTCAACAATCACTTGAACATGAGTCAGCACTGAGCAGAAGCAGCCAAACAAGCTAATACAATGCTTGGTTGTATAAACAGAGGCATAGAATCAAAATCAGGTGAAGTCTTAATACCACTTTATAAAGCCTTAGTAAAACCACATCTGCAATACTGCATCCACTTGTGGTCACTACATTACCAAAAAGATGTTGAGACTTTAGAAAAAGTGCAAAAAAGAGCAACTAAGATGATTAAACACTTGAATACAAAAAAACATATGAAGAATGGCTGCAGGATTTGGGTATGGCCAGTCTTGAGAAAAGAAGGACTAGGGGTGACATGGTAGCAATATTCCAGACTTATTGTGGTTAGCCGGCAGCAGGTATGGATGGCTGAGGAGAATGAGGACTCGGATGAGGGGCCAGGACCATTAGGGAGTAGACTACTGCCTTCAGAGATTGTGGGGACTGGCAGCAGCGATGAGGAGGTTCCCGAGGATCCTGTGCCAAGCGTGTGTGCACGCAGGGTTGCTCGCAGGAAAGAGCAACTACAACAGCACGGGCGACTCGGGAGTAAGGCTGCAAGGTAATGGCCCCTCCTTCAAGAAGATTAAAGCTGGCTGTGAAGTGAACATTCTTTGTAGAAAGCAAAGAAGTGGACATTCCAGTATCTTGAGTTTGTATTTGAAGATTCTTGTATTGCAAATTATTTCTTGTCTGTTATCTTTTTGGCAAGTCTTGCACAGTTTGCTAAGGCTTATGCTTATCACAGCTAATTATTTTGCAGAAGCATTAAAAGGTTTCTGTTCCCTTTGGATTGTATTTGATTTGTTGCAAAAAGGGTGGTGGTCAGAACAAGTATTTGAGAGGCTGCCAAAAAGAGGAGAGTGTCAATTTATTTTCCAAAGCACCAAAAGAGCGAGACAAGAAACAATGGATAGAAACTAATAAAGGAGAGAAGCAATCTGGAATTAAAGAGAAATTTCTTATCAGTGAGAACAATTAACTAGTGGAACAGTCTTGGGTGCTCCATCACTGGAGGTTTGTGTTATGAACTAATAAAGGTGTTTAATAAAGTTTTAACAAGCCTAAGAAAAAGCAGGGTTATAATCCTGCACTTCTGATTGGCCGATAATAGTGATATCGGATTGGTCCTTTCTGGGACATCTGATTGGCTGTTAACGGGCCAACTCTCATTGGTTCAAGGGTTTAACACTTCCATGTTTCTCATTGGCTAATAGGTCAGCAGCCAACCCTATATAAGGACTGCTGCTGCCCTAGGGTTTTGCTCTGTTCAGTATGCCTAATAAAGAGTTGAAGTTCACTGTCACTGTCTTGTCTCTGCTCCTTGCACCCATGCGCAGAATTTAACACTGGCGACGAAGGTGGGATGCGGAGACATCAGAGATGACTGAGCACCAAACAGAGCACGTGGCTGAAGGCGCATCGACAACGGAAACCATGTCTGGCGGTACCATACCACCCGCTCCATTTGACCTGGCACAAGAAGACTGGGACTCATACATAGACCAGTTCCAGATGTTTCTGGAGACCAACAACTTGAAGGACGCCACTACGGGAAAAAAGCGAGCAGTGTTCCTGACCCATTGCGGGCCTGCCGTCTTTAAGATGGCCAAGGNTGTGGATTTGCAGACCTCGAAGAAGCTCTGAGAGACCGAATAGTTCTGGGATTAGATGACCCAGCGGCACAGAGCAAGATCATGGCCAAAGGGGACATCGATNAGTCAGTCCATTCAAGGATATTCAGTTAGCAAAGTCCGTGTAGAATATCCAAATGTCAGTTCACTTACAATAAATCAGTCCTTTATCTCTCTCCCGTTCCAGTCGGGAAAAACGCAGTCTTCATCCAGTAATTAGGAATCATCAAGCCAGAGAGAGCAAGCTGCCTTTGACTTGCTTCTTTTATGGTGCTTTCTACAACCACTCCCTTAATTACATTCCTACAGTTAAAGTTACAGACACTTTAACTAACAAACCATGATAACATATTTATTATTTTACCTAAACCAGTTAGGGTAAACAATGTTATCCCATGCTATGCCGATGCCATCAAAGATGCTACTGCAGCAGAAGCAACCAGGAAGTCGGCCGCCCGAATGCGCCGCACCAACGCACCGCTCCGTCAACTCGCCAGTGATATCTCACCTCGCCTAGAGAGGCACACAACAACGACCCACCATGAGGACCTCGAATCGCCATCAGAAAGTGATGAGGAGGAGGTCAACCGGCTCCAGTCTGAACGCGACCAACGCAACCAGCGGAATCGAAGACTACTGCACCAATGCACGGGTTGTGGGTCAAACCACCCACGATCAGACTGCAAATTCCTTGACGCACTCTGCCATTCTTGTGGAAAAAGAGGCCATATCGGGAAGGTCTGTAGAAGCAAGCAAGGATCCAGCCCAATTCAGAGGGAAAACAACTACCGCCAGACCACAGGGAATCGTCCTGTGAGTCAGGAACACTTGAACCACCAATGGAACAACCAGTCCAACAGATATAAAACACTGGCCACTTCAACGAGACAGGAAGAGGCACACCAAACTATTACAATCGGTCATGCTTCATTGTTAGATGCGAAGAAAATCCGAGTGAAGGTCGCCATCGAAAACCAACCTTGCGTGATGGAAGTCGACTCAAGATTGTCTCTCTCGATGGTTTCCTGGAAGACCCTTAAACAATTGATCCCTGCTGTCCGGCGTCAAGACCTCAGAGCCCAAAGGATTATACTCAAAGATTACTAGGGGAACCGAATACCAGTCGTCAGCTCCAGCCAAGTCAAAGTATCATTCAAAAATCGTACTGCATCGTTACCGCTGACCATTGTCGACCGCGACCGGCCTAGTTTGCTAGGCCTTCAATGGTTCGTCCCACTCGGGATCGAGGTAGCCAGCATTCACCCAGCCAGAGGCAACGACTGGGAAGAGGCCCTCATCCAGGAATTTCAGGACGTCTTTGCAGACAAACTAGGAGAGTAAAAGGGGACCCCGATATCATTTAGCCTTAACCCTGAAGTAGCCCCCATCTGCCTTAAGCCTTGTCGGGTACCTTTTGCCCTAAAACCAAAGATCGATGAGCAGCTCGATAAATTAATAGCCCAGGGTGTTTTAGAACCAACTGACCACGCCCGTTGGGAAACCCCAATCGTAAAACCCATCAAACCGGATGGATCGTTAAGGATTTCTGGGGACTACTGGGCCACCCTTAATCACGCCTTCAACAGAATGCTTACCCGGTGCCGGTCGTGCAACACCTTCTCCATTCCCTGGGGGGCGGAAAAGTCTTTGCTAAATTGGATTTAGCACAGGCGTACCAACAACTGCCTGTAGATAAAAAAACCGCGGAAGCACAGATGATCGTTACGCACCGAGGTGCCTTTAAATGAAACCGACTCCAATTCGGAATGAGCGTAGCCCCAGGGATTTTTCAAAGTCTGATGGAAAGACTCTTGCAAGGGATCAAGGGGGTCGTGCCATACTTTGATGACATTTTAATTGCTGCCCCGAATAGAGAAATACTAGAAAGGCGTCTTAAAATGGTTCTCCAGAAATTTAAAGACTCTGGCCTAAAGGTTAAAAAAAATAAATGTCAACTGTGTACAGATAAAGTAGAGTTCCTGGGGTACCTAATCGATAAGCAAGGCATTTATCCCACTAATAGCAAACTAAAAGCGATTAAAAACGACCAAGACCCAGGAATAGGACAGACCTCCAAGCTTTCCTGGGGCTCATTAACTTTTACAACATCTTCTTGCCCCAGAAAACAACCGTAGCTGAGCCCCTACAAAGACTTCTCGACAAAAAAGTCACCTGGGTCTGGGGACACCGAGAGGAGCATGCATTCCGACAAGTGAAAAACTTACTAACCTCCGATGCTGTTCTAATGCAGTATAACGAGACTTCGCCTTTAACAATTACGTGTGACGCATCACCGTTTGGAGTAGGAGCCATTTTGAGTCATGTGTTACCAAATGGTAGTAAGACCCCTATTGCCTATTTTTCAAGGACCTTATCGAAGGCTGAACGTAACTATAGCCAAATTGACAAAGAGGCTCTTGCTGTTGTATCTGCTGTGAAACGGTTTCATGAATATGTGTATGGACGAGTTTTTACTATTATTACCGACCACAAACCTTTGCTGGGGATTATAGCGGGAGACAAGCCAACCCCCTATATAATGTCACCTAGAATGACTCGCAGGTCGGAGTTCTTAGCTGCATACAACTATAAATTACAAACCGCCCGGGGAAAGCCATTCCCCACGCTCATGCATTGAGCCGTGCCCCACTTCCAGAAACCATCGACGACCCAGCTCCAACACTTACGACACTCCAGATTGAAACACTACATTCACCACTGCTAACAGCCAGAGACATCGCTATTGAAACGAAACGAGATCCTGTCCTGGCGCGAGTCCTCAGCTGGGTCGAACGAGGATGGCCAGTAGGACAAACCCCTGATGACTTAACACCTTTCAGAAACTAGCAAACAGAACTTTTCTCTCAAAAAGGCTGCATCCTATGGGGAGACAGAGTCGTCGTCCCAGAGCGGCTACAACAAGCAGTTTTGAAAACATTGTATGATGATCACCCCGGCATCGTGCGTATGAAAGTGCTTGCACAAAGCTACGCGTGATGGCCGGGCATCGATAAGCAGATCGAAGCCTGGGTAAAGACTTGTCTAAAGTGCCAAGAAGTCAGCAGTGCCCCACCGAGAGCAACTCCAACGGAGTGGGAAANGCATGGGTTGCCAGATGTTCTGGTCTCCGACAACAGACCCCAGTTCACCGCCCTGGCATTTGAGCAATACTTAGCGGACCGGGGTATCCACCATGCACTAACCTCGCCAGCACACCCTGCGGCCAATGGCAGGGCCGAGCACATGGTCCAATTTGTTAAAAAAACTCTCCACAAAATGGACTATGGGGACATT
>BHEV01042141.1:0-12140 GCA_004319985.1 Emydocephalus ijimae
GAAAAAGGGAAGGGAAGGAAGGGAAGAAGAAAGGGAAGGAGAAAAGGAAGGGGAAAGGGAAGAGAAGAGAAGGAGAAAAAGAAGGGAAGGGAAGGAAGGGAAGGGAAGGAGGAAGGAAAAAGGGAAGGGAAGGAAGGGAAGAAGAAAGGGAAGGAGAAAAGGGAAAGGAAGGAGGAAGGAGAAAGGGAAGGAGAAAAGGAAGGGAAGGGGAAGGAAGAAGGAAGGAAAAAGGGAAGGGAAGGAAGGGAAGAAGAAAGGGAAAGAGAAAGGGAAGGAGAAAAGGAAGGGAAGGGAAGTAAGGGAAGGGAAAGGAAGGAGAAAGGAGAAAGGGAAGGAGGAAGGGAAGTGAAGGAGAAAAGGAAGGGAAGGAAAGGGACCTCCTATTTCAGGATGCTATCAGAATTTTCCAGAGGGATCAGCTCCAATGAATATTCTAAGCTGAATTTCCATGACCCAAACACGTTTTCCTCAACCTATTTACAATCAGTTTTGTGCTGCCATCTAGTGGTAGATGGGTGCCATGCCTCAGTCAGAGCCAAAAAAAATACCCCTGCATTTTCCCCTTTTCAATCGCTGCGTTTTCAGCCCGAAAATATCAATAAAACTATTTAATTCTGGAAATACAGACTGCAGAAAGGGGAGAATTCCCTAAATTTTCCCTGCCGGCTCCACCCGCTACTCTCTCCTGCCAACAGTAAACTAAACTCATCCAATCATTCGCTATTTGTCCTATAGGAAGTTCTCGACATACAACATAATAGGGGCTGGAAAATCCGTTACTAAGTGGGGCAATCATTCAGAGAGGCATCACAGGAAGACTTGTCCAGGTAGTCTCCAAGAATCAGACACAATGGAAAGGATTATTTCTTTCTTTTTTTCTTTCTTTCTTTCCTTTTCTTTCTTTCTTTCTCTTTCTTTCTTTCACTTTCTTTTTCTGATTTCACACATGGCAATCACAAGACTTCAGGATGCTATGAATGACATAAGTGTAAGCTGGTTTGTCCAGCATCTGGATTGCAATTCTGTGACACAATCACAATGTGGCTGCTGTGATGCGAGGACCAGTCATAAGTCCCCTTTTTTTGTATTAGTCATTTTCTTAGGGTATTATTAGCACTGTCATAACTCCAAACGATCGCTAAACAAACGGTCGTTAAATGAGGGAAAGAGAGAAAGTGTTTCCCTTCTCAGTTCTTCTCACTTGATCTGCAATGCAGCCAACCGACGGTTACCCCTTTTCCTGCCCGACACATTCAGTCATTGCAAGCAGGCTGCGGGGGCAACTTAGTAACCCAGGCCCTAAGACCTAATTCCATGTAATGCGCTACCTTTCATGCTCCCAGGCTTAAAATCATCATCATCATAATTCCTTCTGCAGGACTTACAAACGCAGACGAGGTTCCACGCATCGGACAAAGTAGTCGAAGTCGTCATCGTCTTCTTCATCCCAGCTCCGCCAAATGTGCTTATAGAAAAACCTGCCAATCCCACAAAAAAAGGTGAGGAAAGAGACTTCGTGATTTGCAGTTGCAAACTGTTAGGGATAACATTGTTTACCCTAACTGGTTTAGGTAAAATAATAAATATGTTATCATAGTTTATTAGTTAAAGTGTCTGTAACTTTAACTGTAGGAATGTAATTAAGGGAGTGGTTGTGAAAGCACTTTAAAAGAAGCAAGACTGCAGCTTGCTCTCTCTCTGGCTTTGATGATCCCTGATTGCTGCATGGACTCCAGACTGCTTTACTCGAACGGGAGAGATAAACAAAGGACTGATTTGTAAGTGAACTGACCTTGGATATTCTATACGGATTTTTGCTAACTGAATATCCTTGAATGGACTGACTAAATGATACATGACAAATGGACTGTTATTTTGACTATGCTATAAACTCTAAATGGAATAAACTATATTTTGATAGCACAAGCGTATCTGTTATTTTTACTGTATGTTAACAAACATACAAGCTTATCTCACTCATTTATCTGTGTGCCTATCTGACTAACGCTGCACATTCTGTTTAGCTTGTCTCCTTAACCCTGGTTGGGGAACCCAGGCTAAACACAAACTATGGATCTGGTTCACTTAGCACTTAGATTTATATAATGTTTCATCGTGCTTTAGAGCATTCCCTAAGTGGTTTACAGACTCAGCATCCGCCCCTCCCCCCGCCATTTGACCGACCTCGGAAGGAGGGAAGGCTGAGACAACCTTGAGCCAGTCAGGATTGAGCTGCTGGCAGTCGGCAGAGTCAGCCTGCAATACTGCATTCTAACCACTGCACCACAACTCTGTTACATGTTACATTAAACCTTGGCTTGCCTTAATCATTGGTCAATGAGTATGTTGCAAACCGACAGGTGTCCACAGAATGCCCTAAGTCCAGCTCTAAACTACTTTTGGTGTCCTACAATGTGTAAATCTTTACTAATTGAGTTTCCATAAGTCCTAATCAGAACAATTTTGGTTTCAGAATTTAAATTAATTTTTAAAGTTCTCTATGTGGATAGGAAGTTTGATCTAGTAGCTACGGTAGCAGGCTACAAACCAGGAAACAGTGAATTCTGGTCCTTCCTCAGGCATGAAAGCTGGCTGGGTGATTTTGGGTCAGTCACTTTCAGCCCAACCTCACACGGTTGTTGTGGGGAAAAGAGGAGGAGGGAGGAGTCATTTATTAAGTAATAAAGGCAGAATAAAAAAAAATCTAATTAGGATGAGATAAAACACCAAATAAAAATATCTACATCGATCCAATATTTGTCTTGCTTTCACACAAGTCCACCCACTCATGTTAAAACGTCGCTTCACGATTTTCACATTTCCGACACAAATCAGAAGCACCTTTACACGTCTTAGACAATTTCCCCTGCTGATGTGTACCAATGGTGTGTTGTTTTATAAAAATTCCCTTTTAGCATCACAAGATGGTGCACATTTCAAAGCTTTTGAATGTTTAATCGTAACCCTGGTAGTTCATCCTGACTTCTGGCTGGGGCAGCTTTCTGCATTTCTTCCCTTTCCCTTTCATTCCTTCGCTGGTGTTATCACCAGCTTTCACACTTTCACCCTGCAGCGAAAGTGGAAAATTGCCATTGTAAAAGGCTCATTATCTTGTTTCAATATTACTTCCTGTCACTCTCAGGAGGTCCCTCACAACTTGGCAAAGAAGTGCGATCAGCTCACAGTTCTATTTGAACTACGAAGGGAAGGGAAGAGTTTGAAATTTTGGCATGGTAAGTTTCCTTCTTTGCAAGCCACCAAGCACAACTGAGAAAGGACCAGCTGTGTTTACACAACATGCTGAACCCGAAACTCACCAATCCTCTTCTGGTTTAGCAACTTGGTGGCGCAGTGGTTAGAATGCAGTATTGCAGGATGACTCTGCCAACTGCCAGCAGTTCGATCCTGACCGGCTCAAGCTTGACTCAGCCTTCCATTCTTCAGAGGTCAGTTAAATGAGGACCCAGATTGCTGGAGACAGTGTGCTGCCATTGTAAACTGCTTAGAGAGGGCTGTAAAACACCATGAAGTGGTGGATAGGATAGGATGTAGGAATGGAATAGAAATAATGGAATGGAATAGAAATAATGGAGCGCAATGGAGTGGAGTGGAATGGAATAGAATAGAAATAATGGAATGGAATGGAATGGAATGGAATAGAATAGAATAGAATAGAATAGAATAGAATAGAATAGAATAGAATAGAATAGAATAGAATAGAATAGAATAGAATAGAATAGAATAGAAATAATGGAATGGAATAGAAATAGTGGAGTGGAATAGAATAGAAATAATGGAATGGAATAGAAATAATGGAGTGGAGTGGAATAGAATAGAAATAATGGAATGGAGTGGAATAGAATAGAAATAATGGAATGGAATGGAATAGAAATAATGGAGTGGAGTGGAGTGGAATGGATGGAAGAGAAGATAAAGGCTTCTATTCTATTCAGCCAAAGGTAACCTGGACATCGGGGGCAAAGTTGGAGATAATAAAGGGACCCTTATGGCTTATTTGGCTGTGTTGCCTCTGTGCCACGCCCCTTTGGGTCATCACAATGACCTGTAGTCAGAAATTTGAAACGTAGCATCTCCCTGAGACCTATGCCAGCACAGTCTACCTGACATGTTCTATTGCAAGGGCGGTCTGGTCGAATTCTCCCGAGTCATCAAACACGACCGACAATTCCTGCAGCGGCAGCTGGTGTTCCTTCAGTTCCAACAGCGCGCACACCTGCTCCGAGGTGAAGCCTCCCTCTTGCACCCTGCACCGAAAAGGCTGGGAAAGGCGCACCACAGCTCTCAGGGAGGCGTAGTCCACATCAGCAACCTGGCCGGTTAGGGAAACAAGAAAGCGGAAGGGGATTATTTTCTTTCCCTCCTCCATCACCACCACCAGGCTCTGGGAAAGAAACTCACCCTGAAAGAATGTAAAACCTCACTTGTAACAGCTTTTGTCTGAACGTTGGCAGGGCAGATTTGAGCAGAAGAGAAGGAGGGACTTGGGGAGAAACTGAAGCGCTCCAGATGTGGTGAAAGTACAATTCCTGGCAATCCCAAAGCTATGGGGTGATGGGAATTGCAGCTCGGGAATAATCAGATAAAACAGGGCAAATGAGAGCAGGTTCAGCCTAGTGGGTTAAGGCACGACTAAGACTCCTGCTAGAAAGCAGGAGACAGCGAGTTCTAGTCCCGCCTTGGGCGTGAAAAAACAGCCAGGTGACTTTGGGCCAATCACCAAGAGACAGTGAGTTCTAGTCCCATCTTAGGCGTGAAAAGACAGCTGGGTGACTTTGGGCCGATCACCAGGAGACAGTGAGTTCTAGTCCCATTTTAGGCATGAAAAGACAGCTGGGTGACTTTGGGCCGATCACCAGGAGACAGTGAGTTCTAGTCCCATCTTAGGCGTGAAAAGACAGCTGGCTGACTTTGGGCCGATCACCAGGAGACAGTGAGTTCTAGTCCCATCTTAGGCGTGAAAAGACAGCTGGGTGACTTTGGGCCGATCACCAGGAGACAGTGAGTTCTAGTCCCATCTTAGGCGTGAAAAGACAGCTGGGTGACTTTGGACCGATCACCAGGAGACAGTGAGTTCTAGTCCCACCTTAGGCGTGAAAGCCGGCTGGGTGACTTTGGGCCAATTACTAGGAGACAGTGAGACCCAGTCCCATCATAGGCATTAAAACTGGATACATGAGTTTGGGCCAATCATCAGAGGACGGTGAGTTCTAGTCCTGCCTTAGGTATGAAAGCCAGCTGAGTGACACTCCCACCCCTCTCCCTTTGAGCACAGGCTAATTGTTGTGGGGGGAAAAGGAGCCGGAAGATGTGCTGGGTATGTCCACCAGCCTGAGTTATTTGTAAAAATAATAAAGGCAAGGATAAAAATAAACAAATAAAAATAGGCCCAAGCTGCATAATGACTGGAGAAAGAGGATCAAGAGGGCGACACACCCCTAGGTGTAAAGGAGGAGTTGGGAGAATTGTTTGCTTCCGACTTGCATGATTGTGTGAATGTAGCCTTGCAATGACTTAACTCATCTCATTGTGTTTCATTCCTGGCCTATCTAGGAAGGATGATCATCTAGCAATTCAAAACTTCACCGATTTCAAAAATTTCCTAGTACCGAAATTCATCTCTCCAACATGGGTTGGAAAAAGGACCAAATGTGTGTTTAGGAAAGATGTAAGCACATGCATGCACACAATGTTTTATCTTCGGCTGCACACGAACATGTTACCTTCGGTGCATTGGAGATCTTTCAGCACCAGCTTGCTCTTCAGATGGGATCCCATCTACCTATTAAAGGGTTTTGCTTGTTTGTTTTATTTCTAAATCGCCCATTAGCTGCTTGAAAGCCTGCAAATAAATAGCCTGGCTGTGTTATGCTTACCTCGACTAAGACTTCGAATGCATTAGTGCGCCAGATTGCCTGCCATCCGGAAGGTTCAAGGACCTTTTCCAAATATTCCGCTGTAAATTCTTTCACCTCTGAGGCTTTGCAGTCAGCTAAAAAATTAAACCAGGGACACAACATGTTTTTGCTAGGCCTTTTTTTGCCTGCGCTGCTCCTGTTACCAGCTTCATCATAATTGTCATCAGACTATAAATAATGTCATGACACTGTAGCGGCTACAATGTGCAACCAGTTTTAATTTCAAAGTTTCCAAAATGTGCTTTAACCTCAACACGGAAAAACTAGTCGTAAATGATTGTTCTAAAAAGTTATGGGAACATAACCACTTTTCTGTATAAGAGACGGCAGATTTATCGTTGCAGACTTGCAAGATTCTATTGTTTGAGACTTATAAAATAAAATAGAATTAGCCTGTCCGGATTACCTGGACAGCTGATACTTCTACAAAAATGGCATACCAATATATAGAATAACAAAATACCAAGGGTATTCTGCAAGGATATAAGATTCCGGTGAGCAACTTTGCATTTCCTGCATCGGATGAGGAGAGCACAGCTTTCTCCTTCTGTCCTGGCCACTTTTTGCAGAGGCACGATGGAGAGCTTTTTGACAAACTGCATCCCTGTTTGGTTTGGTGGCCGCAGTGCCTCAGATAGAAAGCCCATAGAGAGAGTGGTGAGGACAACCAAGATTATAGGAAGCTCGCTTTCTGTTATTCAGGATACTGCTTATAAGCGTTATGCACTTAGAGCTCAAAGCATTGTTAGAGACCCCACTCACCCACTCCATGGTCTGTTTCTGTTGCTCCCCTTTGGGAGGAGGTTTCAAAGTATTTCTAGCAGGACTACTAGATTCTGGAACAGCTTTGTTCCTTATGATGGCATTTGTAAACTCATAGGATTCTTTTTTCTTCACTATGTATATGTATATATTCAAACTAGACTGTGATTAGTATAGTATAGTATAGTATAGTATAGTATAGTATTAGTATAGAATAGAATAGAATAAAATAGAATAGAATAGAATAGAATAGAATAGAAAATGGAATGGAATGGAATGGAATAAGAATGGGAGGGGATGGGAGGGGAAGGGAGGGGAAGAGAATAAAATAGAAGAGAAAAGAATAGGAAAGAATAGGAAAGAATAGAATAGAATAGAGACATAAGTATAGAATAGAATTAGAATAGAATAGAATAGAATAGAATAGAATAGACAGAGTTGGAAGGGACCTTGGAGGTCTTCTAGTCCAACCCTCTGCTTAGGCAGAAAACCCGACACCATTTCAGACAAATGGTTATCCAATCCAATCCAATCCAAGATATTTTTGGGCACAACTGTGGTCATAAGAGATGTAAGAGATAGGTGAATCCAGACCACCAGAAATTTAAAATCGCTCACCTAACATATAATCCTGGTAGGTCTTGAATCTCTCATAGAAGAGGAGGTTTTTGGTCTGGAAGGTGTCTGGAAGATTAGCTTTTGCATCTGACACAAGCCTCTGCAAAGTTGTTCCAGACCTGTCATGACTCCCATAGTCACTGCAGCTGCTGTCCTCACTCCCCTCACTCTCATTATCTTCATCTAGTAGCAAAGGGAAAAGACATTCACCCCCTCTTAGCAAGGGTTCACATATGCATGCAAAATACTTACCTTCGACTGTGGCTAGTATTATCGTTTAGCAACTGCCTTGTTTAATTACTTTATTGTCATTGCACCTTGTACAATGAAATTAAATACCATCTTCAGTGTGCATTATGACTATGAAAATAAACACAAACACACATTCTTCACATTCTATACATTGAATGGAAAACCCTGTTGTTGCATTAATATTGCATTGTACAATAGAATTCAAAAGCGCTACTGCCCTGGGATAGAAGCTGTTTTTCAGCCTATTTGTCCTTGTTTTTATTATCCTGTACCGTCTGCCAGATGTTACAAGTTCAAAAAAAGGCTGCCCAGGATGAGATGGATCTTTGAGAATGTTTTGAACTTTCTTAAGGCAGCAGGAGCTATAAAGACGCCATTTCCATGACGCCGTTTAGACACCATTCAGTGCTACAACAGTGATGAAAAAGTAGCTTTGCAACCAATCTTCACAATTCGAACCTTTGCGAGTCCATAGAGTGAAGGAAAACCATAAGCCACAGTCACAGTTTCGCTTAGCAACAGATTTGATTCACAACCCGGCTGTCAATCCCAATTGTGGTCACTAAAGGTGAACTATCTGAATTATTATTGTCAGTCTGTTGTAGTGGTCAAGCTACCAGGCTAGAAATCAGGGGATAAAAAATTCCAGTCCCACCTTAGACACGAAGCCAGCTGGGTAACCTTGAGCCAGTCATTCTTTCTCAGCCCTGGGAAAGAGGCAGTGGCACAGTTTGCCAAGAAAACTGCAGTAACCTGTCAGTTACCAAGAATCAACATTGAGTTGAAGACAGCCCCAAAATTATTTGTAATATATAAAAGGTAAAGGTTCCCCTCGCACATCCGTGCTAGTCATTTCCGGCTCTAGCGGGTGGTGCTCATCTCCATCACAAAGCCGAAGAGTCAGCGCTGTCCAAAGACGTCTCCATGGTCACGTGGCCAGCATGACTAAACGCCTTCGAAGGCGCACAGAACACCATGACCTTCCCACCAAAGGGGTCCTTATTTTTCTACTTGCATTTTTACCTGCTCTTGAACTTCTAGGTTGGCAGAAGCTGGGACAAGTCACGGGAGCTCACCAGTGAAACGGTGCTAGGGATTCGGACCGCCGAACTGCCGACCGTTCTGATCGACAAGCTCAGCGTCTTAGCTACTGAGCCACTGCGTCCCTTTTGTAATATATCCTGTTTTTGTAATATATCCTGTCATATTCTTATATTACATACACATGAAATCACAACCGCCACTTCATTAGCTATGTTGGCAATACACATCAAATTCTTACCAACAATCAAGCTTAACATAAGGTATCCTTGTAAGGTATGTGTGGATCCAAACAGTGTGGCCTTTTGTAATTGACTATGGAAATTGTGTCAATGCCCAGCTTTCAAATTGCTCCCCAAGATTTTTGGGTATAGCACCCAATGTGCCAGTAATTCAGTGGTGGGATTCAAAAAAATTTACTACTGGTTCTGTGGGCGTGGCTTGGTGGGCGTGGCAGGGGAAGGTTGCTGTAAAATCCCCATTCCCTCCCCACCCCATTAACCTCCTTTCCAGCTCCGTTCTCCTGTGCAGGGCAACCAAAGAAACCCAGCCAATCAGCTGGGACTCGGGAGACAGAGGATAGATGGGGGCAGGGCCAGTCAGAGGCTGTATTTGCTGGTTCTCCAAACTACTCAAAATTTCCACTACTGGTTCTCCAGAATTGGTCAGAACCTGCTGAATACCACCTCTGCAGTAATTCCTGAGACCACCGCACCCAATTTATGCCACAATTTTTCAACTTTGATTTTTGTTAATTATATTCTCTTCATAACATTGTGAAATCACAGTTGCCACTTCTTTTAACTAGTGCGGGCCTTCATATCCATCGAGGTCTTCCCAACCCATTACTAAAGTTAGAGTTGGTGGCACCGACAGTCGGATGTTTCACCTGCATTTAGAATTTATTTCTGACCGAAAGTTGACTCAGCCTTCCATCCTTCCAAAGTCGGTAAAATGTTGGGGGCAATATGTAATTAATGCTTCTACATTTCAATTTCAATTCTATTTATTACAGTCCTAGACCAGAGACCAGAACAAATAAAAACACTCAGTAAATCTACAATTGAAAATTCTAGAATAAAATAATAAATAACAGGATAAAAATCTATGACAAAATCCAATCTGTCAATTCCACATGGACTAAAATTACAAACCATAAACGGTGTGGCCGCATGGTAATTGACAGCCTGGATTTTATCATGGATTTTTAATGTTATTTATTATTTTATTCTAAAATTAATTGTAGATTTACTGAGTGTTTTTACTTGTTCTGGTCTAAAACTGCATTATGCTGGATTGAAACTGCTTTTAAGTTGTAAACCACCCAGAAAGTCATTGGGCCGATACACAAGCCTAAATGCTATTGCTGTTCTCCAGTTTGCTGTAGGGCAGTAAACCACTTCCGGATTTTTAAACGAAACGTCAAAACTGCCAGGAGCCGAACCGACAGAACAACTGAAAATTGGAATTAAAGTGGAATTTAGCTGCGGGGTTAGAGAGGCTCGCGCGAGGCTTAGAAGAAGAGAGTCTGGCAGCCAAGAGGGAGGACAAATAACCCTTACCTGAATTAAGATCTTTCGCGATTTCCTGGCTGCTGCCGGCGGCCGGTACGGGCGTCAAGGCGGCTTCTGTGAACCGTTTGTTGTCCTCTGGCTCCGGCTCTACCTCGGGCCGGGCTTCCCTTGCCTCTTCCCCGGTGGCTTCTGCCTCCCCTGCCGCTTCTTCCACCACGGCCATCCGCGATTCAGCCTCCCCGGCTGCCTCCCCTCCGCTCGGTTCTTCCATCGCGCCGCTGCCGCCGCCCAGCGCCCTTCGCTGTAAATTTCAAACTTCGCGCCCTGACGTCACTCTCAGGGCAGCTGCGATTGGCCCGAACGAGGGAAACTCCGGAAGCGGCGGAACCAATCGGCAAGCAGGTAAAAAGAGGCGCGGTTAGAACGTTCGTGGGGGGGGGGAAACGTTGAGAGGGGTTGCCCCGTTCCATAGGGGCGGAGCTTGAAGGGAAATTAAAGGCGGCAACTTTGAAATTGGAGGTGCCAGAGGGAAACTGAGGAAGGAAAGGATTAGCAGGGTGAAAATGTGAATTGGGAGGGAGGGGAAATGCTGCCCGCTGGCGCCGGGGAAGAAGCTTCCTTCTTCTTCCAACGCGCTGGAGGATTTCCTGTATTCTTACTCATGTTTGTACTTATACCTGTTAGCTTGTAAGCGATTGACAAATCAAGTAAATAAAAATCGATAAAAATGAAATAAATGATGGGAATTGTAGTCCAGGAATTGTGGAGGGAGCCCGGTTGCAAAAGTCCCATTTTTCTAAGTTGCAAGTCGCGATTTTGACTGGGTTTATTTATTTATTTTTATTTTTTAATTTATTTTGTCAAGCATGCATTTGATACAATAGAATAGAATAGAATAGAACAGAACAGAACAGAATAGAATAGAACAGAACAGAACAGAACAGGAAAGAGCAGAATAGAATAGAACAGGAAAGAACAGAATAGAACAGAACAGAACAGGAAAGAACAGAATAGAATAGAACAGAATAGGAAAGAACAGAATAGAACAGAACAGGAAAAAACAGAATAGAATAGAACAGAACAGAACAGAATTCTTTTATTGGCCAAGTGTGATTGGACACACAAGGAATTGGTGCAAATGCTCTCAGTTTACATAAAAGAAAAGATACATTCATCAAGAATCATAAGGTTGAATATATATGTATGTATGCATGTATGTATAAACATGATTATGAACACATGAAATAGATACGAATAAAAGAGAACCTTAAGACAGGGACGGTAGGCCCATTGGCACACTTATGCATGCCCAGTGGTGGAATTCAATTGTTTTTACTACCGGTTATGTGGGCATGGCTTGCTAGACATGGTGTTGCTTGGTGGGTGTGGCAGGGGAAGGATATACTGCAAAATCTCCATTCCCTCCCCACTTCACTAACCTGCTTTCCAGCTTGGTTCTCCTGTGCAGGGCAACAAAGGACGACCCAGACAATCAGACAAGTTTGTGTACTAAGCTAAGGTCAGACCAAAGGCGGTGTAGTTCTAGCTTGTCCAAGCCCAAAATTTCATTATATCTTGTGTTAATTTTTTTGTAGTTGGTTTCTTTTAGGATGTTTTGGAATTTTTTAAAATGCTAATAAAAAAGTTTTGAAAATTATCGAGGTATTATTCGGAAGTCAGGCTGAGCTGTTTTGTGTCCTGGTTAAAAACAAAGCCACCGTGTTTGCGCATGTTAGCTAATCCATGGTTAACTGAAGCTGAACTAAGTAAACTATCCAGGTTTGCACAACTAATGAAATCAGGCAACACACAATTTAGCTGCACCCAGCTGAATTGAATTGTGTGCACCCAGCCCATATATACTCCTTGACTTTCCAGGAATGAAGGAATGGAGAGAAAAAAATGTTATTGTGCAATCAAATTGTTCCAGTCACAAGGGGGCTGTTATGTCCCTACTTGAAATCCCCGTGTTTTGATTGGCTAAAACACGGGGATTTCTCATTGGCCAAGCAGACCA
>BHEV01042144.1:0-20373 GCA_004319985.1 Emydocephalus ijimae
ACAGAGAGAGACAGAGAAGGAGAGAGAGAGGGAGACAGAGACAGAGAGGCAGAGAGACAATGACAGAGAGAGACAGAGAGAGACAGAGGGAGAGGGAGAGAGAGACAGAGAGAGACAGAGAGAGACAGAGAAGGAGAGAGGCAGAGAGAGGCAGAGAGAGAGGCAGAGAGGCAGAGAAACAAAGATAGAGAGACAGAGAGACAGAGGCAGAGAGACAATGACAGAGAGAGAGAGAGAGAAGGAGAGAGAGAGGGAGACAGAGACAGAGAGGCAGAGAGAGACAGAGAAGGAGAGAGGGAGGCAGAGAAGGAGAGAGGGAGAGAGAGGCAGAGAGAGACAGAGAAGGAGAGAGGGAGAGAGAGGCAGAGAGAGAGGCAGAGAGGCAGAGAAACAAAGATAGAGAGGCAGAGAGACAGAGGCAGAGAGACAATGACAGAGAGAGAGAGAGAGAGACAGAGAAGGAGAGAGGGAGAGAGAGGCAGAGAAACAAAGACAGAGAGAGACAGAGGAAGAGGGAGAGAGAGACAGAGAGACAGAGGCAGAGAGACAATGACAGAGAGAGACAGAGAGAGACAGCGGCAGAGAGACAATGACAGAGAGAGACAGAGAGAGAGAGACAGAGAAGGAGAGAGGCAGAGAGAGAGGCAGAGAAACAAAGACAGAGAGACAGAGAGACAGAGGCAGAGAGACAATGACAGAAAGAGACAGAGAGAGAGAGAGAGAGAAGGAGAGAGAGAGGGAGACGGAGACATGGAGGCAGAAAGACAATGACAGAGAGAAACAGAGAAGGACAGAGGGAGAGAGAGGCAGAAAGTGACAGAGAGACAGAGGGAGAGAGACAATGACAGAGAGAGACAGAGAGAGAGAGACAGAGAAGGAGAGAGGCAGAGAAGGAGAGGGGGGGAGAGAGGCAGAGAGAGAGGCAGAGAAACAAAGACAGAGAGACAGAGGCAGAGAGCCAATGACAGAAAGAGACAGAAAGAGAGAGAGAGAGAGAAAAGGAGAGAGAGAGGGAGACAGAGACATAGAGGCAGAAAGACAATGACAGAGAGAGAGAGAAGGACAGAGGGAGAGAGAGGCAGAGAGTGAGGCAGAGAGGCAGAGAAACAAAGACAGAGAGACAATGACAGAGAGAGACAGAGAGACAGAGAGGGAGAAAGAGACAGAGGGAAACAGGGAGAGAGGGAGAGAGAGAGAGAGAGTCAGAGAGGGAGAGAGAGACAGAGAGAGAAGGAGAGGGAGAGACACGGAGAGACACAGAGAGATACAGAGGCAGAGAGAGACACAGAGAGAGACAGAGGCAGAGAGAGAGGGAGGGAGACAGAGACAGGGAGGGAGGGAGGGAGGGAAAGTGAGAGGGAGAGAGATCAATGGGCAGGGAATCTGACATGGATGGTGGGCAAGTTGTTTTTCAACCCACAAAGGCATCCCAAAGTGCCACAGCACCAGTCAAACAAACAAGATCATCAGCAGATCAAAGACACAAAGATGATTTAACAGATTAACAGAGCTGGAAGGGACTGTAGGTCATTTAGTCCAATCTCCTGCCCAAGCAGGAAACACCATTTCTGACAGATGGCAATCCAATGTCTTCTTAAAAGCCTCCAGTGATGAAGCTCCCACAACTTCTGAAGGCAACTTGTTCCATGGGTTGATTGCTCTCACTGTCAGAAAGTTTCTCCTTATTTTCGGGTTGAATCTCTCCTTGATCAGTTTCCATCCAATATTTCTTGTCTGGCCTGAGTGCTTTGGAGAATAGCTTGACCCCTTTCTCCTTTCTATTGGAAGACTGTCATCATGTCTCCCCTGGTCCTTCTCTTCACTAGACTACCCAGGCCCAGTTCCTGCAACTGTTCATCATATGTTTTAGCCTCCAGTCCATTAATCAGAGGTGGGTATTCAGCAGGTTCTGACCAGTTATGGAAAACCGGTAGCAAAACTTTTGAGTAGTTCGGAGAACCGGCAAATACCACCTCTGACTGGAGATTTTATGGTGTCTTTCTTCTGCCACGCCCACCAGGCCATGTCCACAGAACCAGTAGCAAAAAAAGTTGAATCCCACCACTGTCCCTAATCATCCGGGTTGCTCTTCTCTGTACTTTTTCTAGAGTCTCAACATCTTTTTTATAATGTGGTGAACAAAACTGGATGCAGTACTCTAGGTGTGGCCTTACTAAGGCTTTATAGAGTGGTATTAGTCCCTCACTTGATCTCAATTTTATCCCTCTGTTAATACAATTTAGGATTGCATTAGCTTTTTTGGCTGCTGCTGCACACTGTTGGCTCCTATTTAGCTGGTTGTCCACTAAGACTCCAAGATCCCTCTCACAGTTACTGCTATTGAGCCTGGTTTCACCCAATCTATATGTGTATTTTTGATTTTTCTTGCCTAAGTGTAGGACTTCACTTTTCTCTACATTGAATTTCATTTTGTTATGTTCAAGTCTGTCAAGATCCATCTGGATCTTGAGCCTATCTTCTTGGGTGTTGGCTATTCCCGCCAGCTTAATATCATCTGCAAATTTGGTAAGTTCCCCTTCTATTCCCTCATTTATAAAAATTAACCAGTGAAACAATTTGCTTCCAGAGATGGTAGATGCTCCATCATTGGATGTTTTTAAGAAAAGTCTAGATAGTCACTTATTTAAGTTGGTCTAGGTTCTCCTGCTTGAGCAGGGGGCTGGACTAGAAGACCTCCAAGGTCCCTTCCAGCTTATTTTATTCTATCTTGAAGAGTATGTAGTAGAGGAATTGGATGAAGATAATACAATACAAATCTCATTCCTTATTGGACACCTGAACAAAATCGGAAACACCATGCAGGTAGCAATCGACATTATGACCGCCATTGATGTTGCTAAGTGAGACATTGTGAAGTGAGTTTTGCCTCATTTCACAAGCTTTCTTGCCACAGTGATTAAGTGAATCATTACAGTTGTTAAGTTGGTAGCCCAGTTGTTAAGTGAGTCAGGTTTACCCATAGACTTTGCCTGTCCAAAGGTCACAAAAAGATCACGTGATGGGACACTGCGAGACCGTCAATAATATGAATCAGTTGCCAAGTGCCTGAATTTTGATCACGTGATCAAGGAGATGCGGAAAACAATCATAAGTGTACAAAACAGTCATAAGTCACTTTTTTTCAGTGCTGTTGTAATGTCAGACAGTCACTAAATAAACTGTTCTGTGTCTGGGACTATCTGGATTATTTTTCTTTAAAAAAAACAACAACAGAACAGTTTCATGATGAGAAATAGAGAGGTGGCATCAGCATGTCTAAAAGATTGGGAAAGAAAAGAGATCCAAGCATGAAGGTATGCAGCTGCTTGTTTATTTAATTTATATTAATTATTACATAATTATAATTCAATTTAATGAATTGCAATTTATTTCCTCTCCTGCTTGGCCTGCAAATCTGCGGCTGACATCCTGAATCCCTCCTTCTCAATCAGATGGAATTGGAATTCCATCTTCTGCTCTTTTAAGACCATCTTCAAGTGTAACTTTGAATCCTATAGTCTATGCTTTTCAACTTTGGCAAGCATGAAAATGTGTGTACAATTCCCAGAATTCTTCAGCCCACCCATGCTGCCTCCTGGGGAATTCTGGGAGCTGAAGTCTACCCACCTTCCTATTGCCAAGGTTGAGTCACAGCAGAATAGTCTAGTTTGGAAGTCCTCTGAGTATAATCTACAAGCTGGATAGCCCTGCTTCTGCTTTTGTCAATTGCTTAATAATAGGTATAAGTAAAAACATAGTTATGAATACATGGATACATATAAGAAAAAATTTAAAAATAAAAGAAACAATAGGACAGGGACGGTAGGCAAGTTGGTGTGCTTATGCATGCCCCCTACAGACCTCTTAGGAAAGGGGATGAGGTCAATAGTAGACAGTCTAAGGTTAAAGTTTTTGGGGTTCGGGGAAGAAACCACAGAGTCAGGTAGAGTATTCCAGACATTGTTGCAGAAGTCATATTTCCTGCAATCACGTTTGGTGCGGTTAACCTTGAGTTTGTATCTATTGTTTGCTCTTGTGTTGTTATGGTTGAAGCTGAACTATTCATTGACAGGTAGGACATTGCAATGTATGATTTTATATACTATACTTAGATTGGACCCAAGGTAGCGTAGTTCCAGTTTTTTAGGTCTAGAATTTCAAGTCTGGTGGCATAAGGTATTCTGCAATGAGTGGAGGAGTGGAGAACTCTTCTTGTGAAATATTTCTGGACTTTCTCAACTGTGTTAATATCAGATACGTAATGTGGGTTCCAGACTGATGGGCTGTATTCGAGTATTGGTCTAGTTTTGTATGCTTTAGTTATTAGTGTAATATTACCAGAGAAAAAGCTACGTAAGATTAGGTTAACAACTCTTAACGCCTTTTTGGCTATGTAGTTACAGTGGGCTCTAGCACTTAGGTCATTAGAGATGAGTACTCCAAGATCCCTGACAGAGTTTGGATCATCAACAAGGTCTTGACTATTCAGCCTGTATTTTATTTATTTTGGCCAATATGTAGGACAGAGCATTTATTTGTTGAGATTTGAAGTTGCCATTTATTTGACCATTCTGATACATAGTCAAGGTCTTTTTGAAGGGCAATGACTTCTGAACTGGGAATGAAGCTAGTGTCCTGGGTTGTTCCTTGCCCTCATGTTTAACCTGGTTTGGAATATGAGTTTTCCCGCTTATAACGTTTGTCTGGAAGAGCCTGTATTTTTGAGCAAGGTGGAAGAAAGAGGAGAGGAGGGGGAAAGGGAGAGGAGAGGGAGAAGAAAGGAGACCAAATGGAAAGGGGAGAGGAGAGGAAAGAAGGGGAAGAGGATGGTGGAAGAGAGGAGAGTTGTGGAGGGGCAGAGGAGGGGTAGAGGATGGGGAGGAGAGGGGAAGGGGATTGGAGAGAAAGAAGAAAAGAAGTGGGAGGGGAAATGCAGAGAAGTGGAGAGGAGAGGGAGTAGGAGAGGAGACTGTGGGAAGAAATACCCTCCTGGCTCAGTTCCAATCTGGGAGGAAAGCACTGGAAATAAAATGGAGGCTGGAGACTGATTGGAAAGAGGGTCCATTTGTTGATGAAGCAGAACCACATGGGTTGTGGGCAGCTGACCACATGGAGTTGAGAGTGGGTAGTTTTTATACCTTCTCTTGGGCTTTGCGCTTGAGCTTCCTGTTCCTGTGCAAGAACATGTATTCTATTGGCTGTTGTAGGGGGTTATGCAGGGGTTATAGATGGCTGTATAGGTTGTCTGAGCA
Source organism: Emydocephalus ijimae (assembly GCA_004319985.1). Lineage (NCBI taxonomy): Eukaryota > Metazoa > Chordata > Lepidosauria > Squamata > Elapidae > Emydocephalus > Emydocephalus ijimae. The sequence continues at coordinate 5,253 of BHEV01042144.1, forward strand.
AAGTTTGGTTGAAGTTTGGACTGCTGAGATGATGCAATGAAGGGGCTTGTATTCTCAAAGGGTATTGGGCAATTCCTATTACAGTTTAATGGCTTTTTCCTGTGTTTGGATCTTGAGTGAGGGCTATTTGCTTATGAATAGAACTATCTATCTCGTTGTCTCTTAAGTGCTGGCATCTGCTGAGGACTGTTAAGAAAGGTGAGGGCTGCTTTCTCCCTCTAAAAAAAAAAAAACATTTTTCTCCATTTCTTATCCAGGGAAATATAATGTTCTGCCTATTTCTCAAAATATTTCATTCTTCTAGGAGAGGAGTGGGGGCTAACTTTCTACAAGAGGAAGGAGAGGAGATGGAAAGGGAGAAGGAGGGGAGGAAAAGAGAAGGGAAGAGTGGAGAAGAGAAGAGAAGAGAAGAGAAGAGAAGAGAAGAGAAGAGAAGAGAAGAGAAGAGAAGAATGGGAGTAGATGGAGGGATTCCTCATTTCAGCAATGAGAATACCACTGGGAGATCTGAAATATCAGATTAGGGACAAAGCATGAGGGAGAAAAACTATCTATGCAGTTTTTAGGAGACACCATCCACTTGATGGCACCCAATCAATCAAAGCTTGGCTGCATTATCAAGCTTCTTCCTTCTCAGGTTTTTATGCAAATGTGGTTATACCAATATCTCTTCTTCCTTCTTCCTCCGAGATCTTGAGCAATGCAATATTCCCAGGATACTTAAGCTTTAAATACAAGCACTTTGGATAGAGGGAATCAGGGCAGACAGACTGATGTCTAAATATGATTTGAAAAAGTAACTTGCCAACTGCTGCGAATAGTATAAATCAAAGAGAAAAATATGCCAGAGAGAAAGAGACAGAGACAGAGACAGACAGAGAGAGAGAGAGAGATGCTAACAAACACATACCCAGTTACACAGTGTGTTACAAACGAGTCTTTCATATTTCTTCTATGTAAAATGCACTTCCTGGATTGTACCTTGAAGTCCATTCTCAGAAGATTTGAAAATTAGCTATTTAACATAAATACAAGGAAACAGTCCCTGAAGGATTTTGCAAAACAGCTTTTCTTTTTTTTGCTTTTGAACTCAACTGTAATTTAAACAAATCATTAACTGTTGTCCAGAATCTTCAAACTTTGCAGAGTTTCCTTTGCAGGTTGTGTTAAATTTGCACTGGTGAATATAACATATATTTTCCAGAAATTTTGAGTTGTTTGGAGAACCGGCAAATCCCACCACTGACTGGCCTCACCCCCATCTATTCTCTGCCTCCCGAGTCCCAGCTGATTGGCTGGGTCTTCTTTGGTTGCCCTGCACAGGAGAACAGAGCTGGAAAGCAGGTTAGTGGGGTGGGGAGGGAATGGGGATTTTACAGTATCCTTCCCCTGCCACACCCACCAAGACACGTCCACCAAGCCATGCCCACAGAACTGGTAGTAATTTTTTTTTAATCCCATCACTGCTTCTAGCACTGATGTTGCTACCTAGTCTTCCTCCTCCTCTTCCTCCTCCTCCTCCTCTCTCCTTAAGTCCCACTCCCTTCCAGCACTGATGTTGCTATCTAGTTGGACCATGAAATGTCTTCAAGAAAACAACCAAGCTCAGAAGCCACCAAGGACCTCATAGTCTTCCTCCTCCTCCTCCTCCTCCTCCTCCTCCTCCTCTTCTCTCCACAAGTCCCACTCCCTTCTACCTAGTTGGGTAATGAAACGTCTGTGAGAAAACAGCCAAGCTCAGAGAGCACCAAGGACTTCCACATTTTATTTTTATTCAATTATACAATTTATCTGTCATCTCAGTTGTCACAGGCTCTGGGCAGTTTACAGATAGTAAAATAGCGGTTAAAAAAACCTTACAGTTTTACAGGAGAACAGAGCTGGAAAGCAGATTAGTGGGTGTGGGGAGGGAATGGGATTTAGCGGTATCCTTCCCCTGCCACGCCCACCCCGCCATGTCCAAGAACTGGTAGTAAAAAAAAATGGAATCCCATCACTGCTTCTGACCCACGAAGTTCTGTGGGGAAGCCAGGTTCCCTTAAGAACCATGCTGCCTAACCTAACAGTTGCAGTCATTCACTTAACAACGGTGGCCAGAAAAGTCACAAAACGGGACAAAACTTACTTCCCTCAGCTACATAATTTGGGGCTCCATTGTAGCCGTAACCTGAGGACTAATGTAGTTCCCAATTTCCCACACACACCCCAATCCTGCTCAATCTCTAAGCCAAACAGCCTCAGTGTTCATCTTATCCTTCTTCTCCCCTGCCAAAATCAACTTAGTAGAGGCCGCTTTGAAAGTAAATTAAAAAAAAAAAGCATGAAGAATGAAATGATGTTAAACTATACGAGAACTCAAGGAGTACAAAGGCAGTCAGTCATGCTAAAAGAGGAATTAGAGTAATCTTTTCAGACACAAAAGCATTATCAGAGTCTTTCTGCCTGGCTTTCTTGCAAAGGGGAGAGAAAGAGACGGAATCAAAGTACTTTAAAAAAAAAAAGAAATAAAAAATAAAATTGCACGGTTGCATCACAAATGAATACTTGCGCTGAGAGAGAGAGTGCAGAGTTAATATAGGTCCCTTTTCTTTATTCGTTTCTTAATATGTTTTGATTGCTTATTAGTAATCTATGTCTATCACTAAGTGTTCTATCTTATGATTCTTGATGAATGTATTTTATTTTCTCTTTATGTGCACTGAGAGCGTATGCACCAAATTCCTTGTGTCTAATCACACTTGGCCAATTAAGAATTCTATTCTGTTCTATTCAATTCAATCCTATCCTATCCTATCCTATCCTATCCTATCCTATCCTATCCTATCCTATCCTATCCTATCCTATCCTATCCTATCCTGGAAAACTACTATCATGTCATGCCTAGTCCTTCTCTTTGTTGGACACTGAATCAAAATTAGTTGGCAGATCTATTTTGTTCAAGGCAATTCTGGGAGATCCAGGACTATCACTGACATTCAGGTCTAACAACTTTTGACAAAAATTTTGACAAAAAAACCCTGCATACCGGACATTAATACAATCAAGAGAATCCAGACATATTTCACGAGAAGACTCCTCCATTCTTCTGCTCATAACAGAAGACTTTATACCACAGACTTGAAATTTTGGGCTTAGACAACGTAGAACTATGCCACCTTCAGTCTGACCTAAGCCTTGTACATAAAATTATCTGCTACAATGTCCTACCTGTCAATGACTACTTCAGCCTCAACTACAACAACACACAAGCATAGATACAAACTTAAGGTAAACCGCTTCAAACTTGATTGCAGGAAATACGACTTCAGCAACAGAGTGGTCAATGCCTGGAATGCACAACCTGACTCTGGTCTCTTTCCCAAACCCCCAAAACTTTAACCTTAAACTGTCTACTGTTGACCTCACCCCATTCCTAAGAGGTCTGTAAGAGAGTGTGCATAAGCGCACCAACGTGCCTACTGTCCCTGTTCTAATGTCCCCCCCCTTATTTGTACCCATTTCATGTATTCTTAATCATGTTTCCAACTATATCTGTTATCTAAAACAATTGTCACCAACTAGTGGTCCATGAAGAAATTTAGGTGGTCTGAAGAGAAATGTCACCCCCAGAGAAGCTCCCAAAGCAATTAATCCAGGCTGCGCAGGAACACAAGGCTGCACCGGCCACATGGCCCGCAGGAACCCTCCCTGCCTACTCACCCCTTAACTGGCAAACTTGCCTGCTAAGTTGCTATTTTTACTTTTGTTTTTTTCCGACCATCAGCTCTTCTGCTGTGCCAGGAGATTTAGATTAGCTAGAAAGCAGGAAATTGTTGGGTTTCTTGCTTTCTAACTAATCTTTAGATCTTAAAGGCAGAGCCAAACCTTTGCTTAGGACTGAAGCAGTGCAGATTCAGGTAGCCGATGGCAGAAACAGAGATCTCTAAGTGAATCTGTGATTCTCTGAGCAACTCAATCTGCCTGCGGGCTTTGACTGATTTTGGGTAAAAGTTGCTCTTTTTTTTGTAAAAAAACTCAATATTTACATACATGCTGTGTTGTGAGTTAATTTTGTGAGATTGCTTGCTCGCAGATATTATTATGGGTTTGCTTGCAAGCAAATTTTATGTGACAGTCTTAGATAGCTGATGGCAGAAAGATAGATCTCTGAGTGAATCTGTGATTCTGTGAGCAACTCAATCTGCCTGCCTGCTTTGCCTGATTTTGGGTAAAAGCTGCTCTTTTTTTTAAATAAAAAAATTCAATATTTATATAAATATTTATATTATTTACACACAATCCATGACCAGCCAGTCACATGACCACCAAGCCATACCCACAAATTAGGCCACATCCACAGAACCAGTTAAGAAATTTGAATCCCACTCCCGCCTCTGTCTGTGTGTGTGTGTGAGAGAGAGAGAGAGAGAGAGATGGGGGTGATGGAAAGAGGTCAGATCAGATCTCTCTCTCTCTCTCCCACCAACGTTAGCAAGCCACAGTCAGTCAAAATTCAAATGAGTGGTCCCCGGGATTTAAAATTATGAATTTGGTGGTCCCTGAGATCCAAAACATTGGCGACCTCTTCCCTAAAACATGCTTGACAAAATAAAATTATATATATGCTAAACCTGTACCCCCTGCTGGATTTTTGCTGTTCTCCAAGGCACATTGAAGCCGTTCATACTGGTTTGTTACATTCCATTTAATCTGTCAACAGATCAATTTTAAACTTGAATTGTTATTTGGGGTTGAAGCATTTCCTCCAACCACCTCCAGTGGGTTTGTGGGGTTTTTTTTTTTTTGGCCCACTTTGTTAATGTCCTTGTTATTCTTTTTTTTTTTTTAAAAAATAAAGCTTCTAGCACATTTGTGATCTGGCATATATTATCTCCCTCCCTATTAAAAGAGATTGGCTTCCTTTAATCTTTGCACAGCAGGAGGGAAGGCACACAAAAATGTGTCAAAGGAAGTAGAGAGAGTCCCTTGTACTCTCCACAACACCACAAACCCTGGTAGAGTTAGAATCAGGTTAAAACACAATTTACATACTGATAAAAGTCAGATTCTTTTAACCTTCAGCTGGGGTGAAATAATGCATTGTGAGACAAACCTTTTTCAACTAGGGCACTGTTGTGGCTTGCCAATGGCCAGCAGAGCTGCCGGCAGACTCGGACAGTGAGGAGGTTGGGGAGGAACATGGGCCAGTCCTGGAGTCTGGGGAAGGCTCTGACAAGGGCTCTGCATTGGAGGCAGAGATGGAGCCAGGGCCATCTGACAGTTATCAGCTGCCTTCGGAGTCAGAGATCAGTGGGGCAGAAGAACATCTGGAGCCTGTTCCCAGTGTGCGCAGGTGCAGAGCTGTCAGAAGAAGGGAACAGCTAAGGAACAAGGGTCAACTTGGGAGTAAAGCCACAGGAGGATGGTGGATGCCCCTTCCCATTGGGAATAAAAGAGGAGTGAAAGAGGAGTGGGGTTTTGCAGGAGACACATTAGTTCATTTGGGTGAAGATCTGTTCCTGCATTCTTGCCAAGTATTGTCTGCTACAGTGTGGCATCTGAAAGATATTGGCCTGGCAACTCTCCAAGCCTGATAAAAGTCTAATTGTGAGATATCTTGAAAGACTGTTGGCTGGGAGTTTGCTGGAGAAGAATTCACTGTAAACTAAATAAAAGGCATTTATCTAGGATGAGGAGTGGGCTTCGTGCTGTTGGGGAAGCCTAGATTAGAACAGGCATCTCAAATGGATTAACTTACATAACGAGGCCAAAAGTCCAGGATCCATGACTTTGTTGGAATTGAAATTTCATAAATTTCATAAAATATTTTCGGACATTTGTGTTTATCGTAAAGCATGTATAATATCATAGCAAATATTGTAAAAGGTATTCCTGTGTCCATGTTTGATTGTGCGAGAATTCAACACGGTCTACGTTCAAAGCACATCTCTGATTATTTCCCCGCTTTTTCAGAGAAGACAGAACAGTATTTAGGATGGCTGTGAGGTCCTGGGAATCATGGGATCCGCTTTTGCATTGGATTGATCGATTAATTGATTGACTGACACTCAAGAAGCAATGGACGGAAACTAATCAAGGAGAGAAGCAACCTAGAACTAGGGAGAAATTTTCTGGACAGTGAGAACAATTAATCAGTGGAATAACTTGCCTCCAGAAGTTGTAAATGCTCCAACACTGGAAGTTTTTAAGAAGAGATTGGATAGCCACTTGTCTAAAATGTTATGAGGTTTCCTGCCTGATTGGACTAGAAGACCTCCAAAGTCCCTTTCAATTCTGCTATTCTGTTATTCTTTTAAGGTTGAAGGTGGAAAAATATCCTGAGGATAGATTTCTGAATTCAAATGATATGTTATATGGATTCCAGTAATTTTTAATGGGATGTCTGTAGTTCAAATATTCTGATGGGGGTGGTAAATTTTGAAAAGAAAGTTGTATAGAATCAAATGAAGATTTGAAGGCTTTTTTTTATATTTTCAAAAGATAAACAGGATAAAAACTAGAAATATTTTTTTTTTATTTGATTGTATGGCTTTATGATACAATCAGACTTGATATAATGTGATGGCAACTCAGCAAATGTCACTCTTAAATTTCCACCCACCCTTCTATTATATTGCTATAAGTCATGATATCTTATATTGTTTCAATGGAGTGATATTTATAGAAAATAATTAAAGATGACAAACAGTCCATTGTTTGAAAAGCTTAAGGTATTGAAGATAAAGAAAGAAAGATAAAAATGCTGTCATTATTAATTATGATTAGGATGTCAATATTTCAAGCCTAACATTGTTTAACTTTCCAAAGTATAACTTTAGACAAAGGAAATAAAATGCTGCAACTCACATCAAAAGATTGGTTACATGATAATAGCTTCAATCTTTAGCTAATTGCTTAACATTAAAATCTCCATGGTTACTTTATTCCACACACACATAAAACATTGATAACGAAAGAAGAGAGGATAGATGAAGCAAATTTAACAAAAATTAAATTACTCGAATAGTTAAAAAAAGGAAGAACAAGGAAAAAAACAACATATGTTTTTATTATTACCCCATCAGATTTGATAAGATTTCCTTGTCCAATGACAGAAAGTTATTGTACTGTTCATCGCAGAGCCAGCCAGATGTTCAGACTGGATTTGGCATTATGGTCCACTTATCGAGTCCTTCCCAAAGACTTGGGACAGGCAGATGTGGAAGTTTGATGATCTTCAAGGAATTGCTGCAGGATATCAACTGTCCCAAGTAAAGCTGCCTTTTGCAATTGACTGAAGGTGAATTTGTCAGTGCCAACAGTGTTCAAGTGATGCTCCAATTTATTATTATTATTAATGTTAATTTGTCCCCACTCATTTCACTGAAAGGTGAAATCTTACAACTTACATTAAAATTTCTGTCTCTCTGTCTCTGTCTCTGTCTCTCTGTCTCTCTGTCTCTCTCTCTGTATGTGTGTGTGTCTGTCTCTCTCTCTGTGTGTCTCTCTCTGTCTCTGTCTGTCTGTCTGTCTCTATCTCTCTGTCTCTGTCTCTCTGTCTCTCTCTCCATATGTGTGTGTGTGTATGTGTGTGTGTATGTGTGTGTGTGTGTGTATATATTTCACACTCACAACTGTCGTAGCATTCCCATGTTCACATGATCAAAATTCAGATGATTGGCAATTTGACCCATTATTTATCACAATTGCAGTGGCCTACAGTAATATGACCACCTTTCGTGACCTTCTGACAAGCAAAGTCAATGAAGAAGCCAGATTCACTGAGCAACTGATTCACTTAACCACTGTAACAAAAAAAGGTCATGAAATGGTCATGAAGATTCACTTAATAAGTCAAGAACTATTGTGTACATTTGCGTTTCTGTCTATCTGTCTGTATGAAATTAAAATGAAGAAATTGCTTTATTCTTTGTCTCATGATGGCCGCCATTTTATTTATTCTAAATGGCTTCTTTGTTTAACTGAAACAGGGCAAAGGAAATAAGGGTTACAATTCAAAAAATGCCATTTTCAAAATGATCAACTAAACAAATGTGATTGGATGAACGAGAAACAAAACGAAATAGAAACAACCCAACAGAACAAAACGCACAAAACAGGAAGATGACAGTCGCCATCCACTTTTCCAGCATGTTCCTCCACCAAAAAGGCTAAAATCCAGGAAAAGTTTTCTACACTCAGTACAACCCCTGGATGGCAATCCCCAGAGCTGCAGGATAGAAGCCTGGTCAAAACACCTACAGGAGAAACCCCATAACCTCTCTTTTGAGCCAAAGGAATCCCTCCCAATAGGTGCCAGTGAGCCATGGCAAAATTGGCGCTGCCTGAATCGCCTTAGAACTGGAGTTGGGAGATGCAAAGCCCTGATGCAGAAATGGGGATACAACCATGATGGATCCATAGAATGCGACTGCGGGGAGGCTCCCCAGACAATGGAACACCTATTAAACTGCACCCTGCTACCACAACCCTGTACATCACATGATCTCCACGATTACACCCCATGTGCCAGAGCCTGTGTTCTACAGTGGCTGGGAAAAGTGTAGTGACACGAGAGAGAGAGAGACAGAACAAATGATCAAACCCCCAAAAGCAGGCTTGTTCATTTTTCCTAAATTTTCCCCAGTGAAAAATCCCATTCTTGTGTATCAGAATGGTGTATTCTTAAAAAGGATGGCCTTTTTTAAAAAAAAAAATTGGTTTGTGTACAAACAAATAGCAAAAACTCAGCATTTCTGGATTCACTCTCCATCACACCCAGAAGCATATTTATATTGTTCAAAAAAGGAACTCCTCTATTCAGTTTAAAGTCAAAACAGAGATGTTGAAAGAATATGCAGATAAATCATCATCTTCTTTTAAAGTAATCCCTTGTGGGATGGAATCTGAGCAATTGAATGAGCAAGCAGCATGATTACTGGCCGGATGCCTTTCGATGTTGCCAACATGGAGTTTTGCTCAAGAGATATATTCTCATTGTGCCCAAGAGAGAGAAATATCTGCCTCTGCCTAGGATCGAACCCACAGCCTCCTGATGGTGAGGTGAGAGCTCCACCACTAGGACAATTGAAGTGAATATTACTTGAAGTGTTAATGCAGTCAGTCCTTGATTTACAACAGTTTGTTTAGTGGCTGTTTAAAGTTACAACAGACTGAAGGAAGTGACTTAAGACTGTTTTTCACATAACCGTTACAGCATCCCCATGGTCACGTGATCAAAATTTGGAAGCTTGGCAACTGATTCACAATTATGACAGCTGCAATGTCTGGGGTTATGTGGTTGCTCTTTTGTGATCTACTGACAAAGTCAAAGTCAGTGGAGAAATTGGATTCACTAAACAAGCAGGTTACTAACGTATAACAACTGCCATGAATCACTGAGCAAAGATGGCAAGAAAACTTGAGCAAAATGGGGCAAAATCCACTTAACATTTAGCAACAGGATTACCTGTATTGCTTTGTAATAGCTTGGTAAGACCACACTTGCAATACTGCATCCAGCTTTGATCGCCACAATATAAAAAAGATGTTGAGACTCAAGAAGAGGAAGGAGTACACGGCAGAGGTGGTATTCAGCAGGTTCTGACCGGTTCTGGAGAACCAGTAGCAGAAATTTTGAGTAGTTCGGAGAACCGGCAAATCCCACCTCTGACTGGCCCCACCCCCATCTATTCTCCACCTCCCGAGTCCCAGCTGATTGGCTGGGTCTTCTTTGGTTGCCCTGCACAGGAGAATGGAGCTGGAAAGCAGGTTAGTGGGATGGGGAGGGAATGGGGATTTTGCAGTAACCTTCCCCTGCTACGCCCACCAAGCCATGCCCACAGAACCAGTGGTAAAAGTTTTTTAATTCCACCACTGAGTATTAGACATATTCTCTGCCTTGAGTTGTTTATAATAAAGGCATGAAAGGAAGGAAGGAAGGAAGGAAGGAAGGAAGGAAGGAAGGAAGGAAGGAAGGAAGGAAGGAAGGAAGGATAGGGAAGAAAGAAAGAAAGAAAGAAAGAAAGAAAGAAAGAAAGAAAGAAAGAAAGAAAGAAAGAAAGAGGAATGAGATAAGGAAGGAAAGGAGGGAGAGAAAGAAGGGAGGGAAGGGAAGGTGGAAGGGAGGTAGGAAAGGAAGGGAGGCAGGCAGGCAGGCAGGCAGAAAGAGAAAGAAAGAGGAAGGAGAAAGGAAAGGAAAGGAAAGGAAAGGAAAGGAAAGGAAAGGAAAGGAAAGGAAAGGAGGGAGGGCAGGGAAGGGAAAGGAAGGTGGATGGGAGGGAGGGAAAGGAAAGGAGACAGGCAGGCAGGGAGAAAGAAAGAGAGAAAGAGAGAAAGAAAGAGAAAGAAAGAAAGAAAGAAAGAAAGAAAGAAAGAAAGAAAGAAAGAAAGAAAGAAAGAAAGAAGGAAGGAAGGAAGGAAGGAAGGAAGGAAAGAAAGAAAGAAAGAAAGAAAGAAAGAAAGAAAGAAAGAAAGAAAGAAAGAAAGAAAGAAAGAATGTCCTCATAATGTAGCCTTTGTTTCATTCCCAGCAACCTATAGAAACTTCCTTCCTTCCTTATGAGTTTCAAATGAGGTTTGCCACCAAAATGTCTTCAGCAAGAAATTCAGGAATTGATCAGGAGTTCAGTTTGATTTCAGGAAGCATGTGGTGGCTTGATAGCAATCCATAAAAAAAAGTAACAAACAGAAGTCAGGCAAAGAAGCCCTGGCCGCCTCTAATTTGGTACAGCCTTCTAACACAATTGGTTCTCATTCCTTTTGGATCACAAAAGGGTGGCAGTGAACGGTCTCTAATTTTTCACAAACCCCCCCCCAATGCATTAGTTCCAAAAATACACGTGAAATGCTGGTAAGAAAAGTGAATAACAAAAGAGTTGAACTTCTGTTTGACAAGTTCCAGAAGGCTTCCTAGTCAAGACAAAGAACAGAATATGTTCACTGATTTTTAAACTATTACCCCAATAAAATGTAATTATAGTGATTAATTGCATAATGATGACTGTAATCACAGCCTATTCTTGGTTGATTAAGAAAGACAGAAAAGTCTTCTTAAAGGAAAAGTAGTGGGGTAAGCTTTCCAGAAAGAAAAAGGAAGAAAAATAACATGACTATTTTTTTATGTTATTCGATGTTCGCAGTTCTAAAGTCTCCCATCTTTTAAAAATATACATTTCAAGGGTGAAACTTTACGCTCACGTACCTCTCGACTTATGACCGGAATGCAGCCTCAAATTCCTGTTGCTAAGCCAGACAGGTGTCAAGTGGGTTTTGTCCCATTTTACGACCTTCCTTGACACCATTGTTAAGTGAATCACCGCAGTTGTTATCTTAGTAACATGGTTGTTAAGTGAATCGTGGATTTTTGCTTGACAGAAGATTGCAAAAGGAGATCATGCAACTGTCGTAAGTATGAGACAGGCCCCAAGCATCTGGTGGTGGCGCAGTGGTTAGAGTGTAGTACTGCAGGCTACTTCTACCAGATGCCATTTGGCAGTTCAAATCTCATTAGGCTCAAGGTTGACTCAGCCTTCTGTCCTTCTGATGTGGGTAAAATGAGGACTCAGATTGTTGGGAGGAATAATGCTGACTCTGTAAACCGCTCAGAGAGGGCTGGAAAGCACTCTGAAGTGGTATATAAGTCTAAGGGCTATTGCTGCCTACCTGCCTACCTACCCATCCATCTATCTATCTATCTATCTATCTATCTATCTATCTATCTATCTATCTATCTATCTATCTATCTATCTATCTATCATCAAGAGCCATGGAAGCACAGTGGTTAGAATGTAGTATTACAGACTAAATTCTGCCAACTGCCAGCAATTCAATCCTGGCCGGCTCAAGATTGACCCAGCCTTCCATCTTTCTGAGGTGGGTCAAATGAGGAGCCAGATTGTTGGGGGCAAGAGGCTGACTGTAAACCATTTAGAGAGCTGTACAAGCACTGTGAAGCTGTATATCAGTCTAAGTACTATTGCTTGTCTATCTATCCATCCATCCCTATCTATCTATCTATCTTTTTATCATCTATCTATCTATCTATCTATCTATCTATCTATCTATCTATCTCTCCATCTCCATCTCTATCATCTGTCTATCTCTACCTATGTATCTCTGTCTCTATCTATTTACATCTATCTGTCTCTCTCTCTCTCTCTCTATTTCTATTTCTATCTCTATCTATCTCTATCTATCTAAATATATAGAGCCATCTATATCTATCTATCTATCTATCTATCTATCTATCTATCTATCTATCTATCTATCTATCTATCTATCATTGTCTGCCTGTCTTATCTGTCTGTCTGTCATCTATCTTTCTATCATTTATCATCTATCTATCTATCTATCTATCTATCTATCTATCTATCTATCTATCTATCTATCTATCTATCTATCTATCTACCTACCTACCTACCTACCTATCATCTCTCTATATCTAAATCAATCTAAATCTATTTTTTTCTCTGTCTCTCTGTAGCTATAATCTATCATGTAAATCTATTGTCTAAATCTATCTATGTCTATGGTTGGGCAGTGGTTAGATTGAGTATTGCAGGCTAACTCTGCCCACAATCAAGAGTTTAATCCTGACTGGCTCCAGATTGTCTCAGCCTTCCATCCTTCCGAAGTGGGTAAAATGAGGACCCAGATTGTTGGGGGCAAGAGGCTGACTCTGTAAACCGCTTAGAGAGGGCTGTAAAAGCACTGTGAAGCGGTATATAAATCTAAGTACAAAGGTAGGAAGGTAGGTAGGTAGGTAAGTAGGAAGGAAGGAAGGAAGGAAGGAAGGAAGGAAGGAAGGAAGGAAGGGGAAACATCTCTTGTTAGGAATAACCATAGTTACCTAACGTTGTTTGGGGAGATAATATATAAACCATGATAGCAAAGTTTAAATGTGTTTTTCACTTTAAACTCTAAATCAGGGGTCCCCAACCACTGGTCCGTGGACTGGTACCGGTCCGTGGGTCATTTGGGACCGGGCCGCCTACTTTGCTTCGGCGCCATCTTGTTCCGATGTGCTGGATCGAGCGCTGGTTTTGACGCTGTCCCTCAGCCTCGCTCAACCAAAAATGTCAGCTCCACGCCGTGCGTGGCTAGAGAAAAGAGAAACGTGGTAGCTGTGGAGAAGCTGCTCTCCCTAAGAAGGAGGCTCCTGATTCGCCAGGCTTACGCCAGGAGTTCTGCGAGGCTCTGGTGAAAGAAGGCTATGCTGCTATCTCGATCCCAGCCTGCACGAACTCCCTCGTCCTCATTGGAAGTGGCCGGCAACCTGGTCAAGGCTCACGAGAAGCTCTTCTTCAATCGCCTCACCGACATGCGGCTACAGGCTACTCAGGTGAGCGGCAGGAAATGGGAGCTGAGCAGCCACAGACCAGCCATCTCTCCGTCTGACGGCCTCGGCAGAATCTCCCAGCGTGCTTGGTCCTCCGCCCGCAGGCTTCCCCGGCCCCTTGCTAAGCGTGTTTTCCACCCCAGCCCAGCAGGGCCCTTGCTGCCTTCCCCTCGCCTGGTCGGCCGGGCTCCTTAGTAAGTAAAATAAAAAATAAAAATAAATAAATAAATAATAATTTAAAGAAATAAATGAATGAATGAATGAATGAATAATAATTACAAATAAATAAATAATAATAAACAAACAAACAAATAGTAAGTAAGTAAGGAAGTAAGTAAGTAAGTAAGTAAGCAAATAAATAAATAAATAACCCCAAACCAGTCCTTGAAAAAGTGTTTCTGCCTGAAACCGGTCCCTGGTACAAAAAAGGTTGGGGACTACTGCTCTAAATGATATAATTTGGGTGCGGTTGAGAAACTGCCATAAGAGGGAGCTAGAGAACCTGGATTGCTACTGGATTGATGATCGATTGTTCTGCATGTTCCCTGTTGCTGACGTGGAAGGAGAAAAGAGTTTTGAATGCTGCATATCTAATCTACTGTGAGAAGATATTTACTGGACTGATTTATGGATTGACATTGTAAGTTAACTGAACTTTTTTTTTTGACACTGGATTTTTTGCAATTGAACAATCTCCGGACTGATCTGACTGAACACTGTTGAATTATATTTGGACTGTTTGACCCTGCTAAACTCTTAATGGAATAAACTATTCAACTAAGACGGTGTATCCGTTTTTACTGAGTTGTGTAAACTAAACAACGCTTTCTCTCATATTCGCCTGACTGCCTGACTGCTGTGCACATTCTGCTGGGGAATATCCCTAACATCTCTGTTAAGCTGTTTCCCAATCAAATGAAAATAGTCCTCAATGTACAACCCTTCATTTAGTGACCGTTCTGAAAAAAGTGACTTACAAGCAGGAAAAAGTTTCCCCTGTCTAGTCACGTCTGACTCCAGGTACAATAATTCAGGTAAAAATCCAGAGAACAGTTCAACTCTGAAGGGAATTCCAGAGGCCCCGTTTGCTGAAAAGACAAGGATGTGGGAGTGGTTTGAACCCTGCGATGGCCCAGAGAGAGAGAGGGAATTCCTGAATGTGAAATATTGTTCCTTACCAAGAGGGCCTGCGTAACTATTTGTGGGCTCTGTTGTGGTGTTTTTATGGGCCCCCGGGGCTAAGAGCAGATGCAATTACCACATCAGCAGAGCTATTTGCGTTATTATACAGTACTCGAGCATTAGAGAAACACAGTTCTCTCTCAGCCTTTCTGTTTGTCTCCCCTCTCTTCCCTTTCTTTGCTTCTCTCCTTCTTTTACTGCCTTACCTCCCTTCTCCATTTTCTTCCTTTCCTTTCTTTTCCCTTCCCCCTTCCCTTCTCACCTTTTCCTTCCTTCCTTCCTTCCCTCGCCTCCCCTTGCCTCCCCACTCCTTCTCTTCCCTTATCCCTTCCTTTTCTCCTTCTCCTTCCTCCTCTCCTCTCCATTTTCTTCCTTTCCTTTCCTTTCTTTTCCCTTTCCCCTTCCCTTCCTTCCTTCCTTCCTTCCTTCCTTCCTTCCTCCCTCCCTCCCTCCCTTCCTTCCTTCTTCCCTCCCTCCCTCCCTCAGTGGTTTACAGAGCCAGCCTCTTGCCCCCTTCCTTCCTCCCTTCCTCCCTTCCTCCCTCCCTCCCTCCCTCAGTGGTTTACAGAGCCAGCCTCTTGCCCCCTTCCTTCCTTCCTTCCTTCCTTCCTTCCTTCCTTC
>BHEV01042146.1:0-14570 GCA_004319985.1 Emydocephalus ijimae
GCCAACCCTATATAAGGGCTGCTGCTGCCCTAGGGTTTTGCTCTGTTCAGTATGCCTAATAAAGAGTTGAAGTTCACTGTCTCATCTCCGCTCCTTGCACCCATGCGCAGAACATAACAATAATGACCACTGCAAAGGTAATAAAATTGAATTGGCCACATAAGGTTGAGTTACAACAACTTACAAGCCATAGTGACAGCTTTCATCATATTTGGAACTTGAGGGCTATCTGTAATTCCAAGGATTGATGTAAAAATTATAGCAGAACATTCTAATGCTTGATTAACCACTACAATTGAGACCAAAATTTATGTTGGTAAGTGAGATATTTGTTAAGTGAGTTTTGCCACATTTTATGGTGTTTCTTGCTGCAGCTAAGTGAATCACTGCAATTATTAAATTAGTAACACAGTTGTTAAGTGAATCTGACTTCCCCATCAATTTGCTTGTCAGAAGGTTGCAAAAAGTGGTCATATGACCCCAGGACACTGCAAATGTCATAAATATGAACAGTTGCCAAACATCTGAATTTTGATTATGTGTCCATGGTATTTCTGCAACTGTTGTAAGTGTGAAAAACAGTCATAAGTCACTTTTTCTGTGCTGTTGTCACTGAATGGCCACTGAACTAATGGTTGCAAGTCAAAGTGTCAAGCTATCTGTACAGGTAGCATGAATAATTTCCAACTAGAGTCCTTCGTTGCCAGGAAAGTCTGCTCTAGGTATTCCCATTAAATATGGAGAAATTGGAGTGAAATTAATAAGAATGAATGTGCTAAATTGAGTCTTAAACCCACTGCTGAACTAGGAGACAAGTTAAGTCATCTGTTACCCTTTCCTCAACCTATTCACTCATCTACCTTCCTTACTGACCATATGAATAGAACTTCAAATAAAGGGAAGGAAGTTGAGGTATTGGGAAAAGATGGAGAACCAAAGAAATCATTTCTTTTTTAAAAAAAAACAAAGTTTTTATTTTTTACAACAATAATCCACACATGGTTGGAAAAAATGACAAAACAACATATAGACTTTAAACCTGAGATATTTTTATTGGGAATTATACCAGAAATATATCATAAAGAATTAAAATATTTGATTGTAAATGTTTTAACAGCGGCTAGAATTGTATTTGCTAAGAACTGGAAAAATGAAAAAATTCCTATGCAGGAGGAAATTACTAAGAAAAACATGGACTGTGCCAAAATGAGTAAATTGACATTTGAAATTAGAGAACAAGAGCATAAACAATGTTATATGATATGGGATTTATTTTATCAATGGTTAGATAAAAAGACATGGTAAAGAAATAGACTAGTAAGCCTTACAATAAAAGTTAATAGATTGATATAGAATACAATATAAAATATATAACCATAGGATAAATGTATAAGATTAAATCATAATGAAAATTAGAATATCTCGTATAAAATGATGGAAAAATAGTCAAATGAATGTTTAATAATTGATGCTATATAAGCACAAGCTAGATCGATAAGGTGAGAATTTATATAACTTGTGAGTAATGGTAAAAAAAGAATAGCACAAAAGATTCTAACCAACTGACACACTGTATGTGTATAATTGAAATATGGTTTTATGTTTTTTATGTTTTGTTTGTATGAAAGAAATCATTTGTGCCTCATTACCCTCTGTGCCAAATGGACAAAGAGATTCTCTGGGCTTCAACACAGCTTATTTTTAATTTTAAGTCAAGCTTAGTGAGCAATATTGAGCTAAAGACAAAGCTTTCGAGATCGTTTCAGATCAATTTGTTTTTCCTAACGCCCAGAAAATGGATCCTCAGCAGAATTTTCTGCAAATCATTATCCATTCCTTTTTTGGATTGGCAGCCTTCATTCTCTCTTCTTTCATATGCAGAACACAGGAACAGCACTAGTTATAGGGCCTGTAAATACTTCTGAATGAGCAACAAGCTGCCAATACAGTTCTCCTCTGGAGAAATCAATGAAATGGTTCTTCTACTTCCTGTTTCCGTAAGCGGGAAACATCCCCACGGAAGACTTGAAGAAATTTGGAATGTATTTGGACTGTGGGGCAGCAATTACATGAAGCAATAAGACCAGAAGGCTGAGATGAGGATGCCAAAAAAAAAAAAATGAAGGGGAAAAAAATAATCTTGGCGGAGATCATCTATTTCCACTCACCAATCATTGCTGTTTGCTATACATCTTAGTTTAAGGAAGTGTTTTGTGTAAAGATATAGATTCCTGGAAAGGCTACTGTTTTTGTTGTTTTCCCTTCACAAGTCAACTACATCTTAAAAAACAAACATTCAATGAAAATCCATTTGACTTGTTACTTAGGAAGTGTGTTGACAATCTAGGTGACAGTTGAAGAGTACAAAAAGGATCTTTGCTAGAAGGATTGATTATATTTTTTAATGACTTTGTGTTAATCCTCCTTAATGTGTCTAATTCCTAAATGAATGTAATAATGGAACAGACATTTCTCAGCTTGCCAGAACAAAATGCTTTTTTCCTCTGCAAGTGATATCTAACACTTGAGCTCTGGAGATAATTATTTTGACCAACGGGCAGCCTCAAGCAGATCGTAACTGAAGATTTTCTCCTAGCAACTCTGAAACTGGACCAAATGGAAAAAAGTAATATTCAAATAATGCTCTTCAAAATAATATTCAAAAGATATCTAAGTAACTGAAGAGAAAGCTTCAAAGTATTTTTGCCAACTATTAATAACAAAATATGTGGAATTTTGTCCTGTCACCCGTCCTCTGCATTACCACATTCTAAAGAGTATGTGTGTTATTTCACAGCACCTCTGGGTGTGATTGGGGCTGCTATTAATTAGCACGTTGCCACCAATAACATTATGATGTTATTATTTTTGCCTCATCACACTTGGAGAAGTCAGCAATTCAGTGAAACATTTTGGCAGACTGCAACAAAATTCTATTTTAATATGTGCACCCACAGAGAGGGTGAAGTCATCCACTGGCTCTAATGCCCCTGTACAGTGTAGGGCTTGTATACTGGACAAGAAAAGAAGAGCCATGGGTGCGTTCACTGGAGGCACTGGGAATAGAATTTAAAAAATCAACCCCATGTGATTTGTCAAACATTTAATGGGGCATGTCTGAGAGACATATACCTGTTTGCAGTCTGGAAGAGCTGAAGATATGGGTGTGTTTCCAATATGTCAGCCAGCCATCATGTCATTTGGGGAACCTCAGAATCTGCCCAATGCTGACCTACACATCAGAAGGACAGGATTAGATCAGGATATAAAATTAGAAGAGAGAAGATTTTCCTTTAATTATTTCTCAGAAATAAAGGCTTTTTCCTCCCTTGACAGTGAGCTGTTCTAGGTTATGGATAAGCAATTGGATACATTCCAGATGTTGAACTTCTAATCCATAGCAAGGACAACCAGTAGCAAGAGACGTAGGAAACCAACTAAAACATTGTACAGCATAGAAAGTAAAGAGGACAGGGGGAAAAAAAGAAAGATCTGTTAGCAAAGAAACAAAAAGGGTAATTTTGCTTAAGTCCAAATAATGAGGGTGAACTTCAAAAATGTCTCAGACATCTTATAGTTTTCCACAGTCTACTTCTAGGTCTGGTCTGCCTCCTAGGGCTGACACACAGTTAAGTGGTGACTAGCTTGTCTAATTCTGGTTGAATCTTGCTTTCTTAGGTCATACAAAGGGTTAAACAAGTTATCCAATTTTATTTGTGTAACTTGAACGGATTTATGTCAAAGAAGTATGTGGCCTATTCATTTTAATAGGATATAAATATAATTAACAGTTGGTTTTGTTATGTCCTTGTGAAGTGTTTGGTTTAGTGTTGTATTTATTGTGTTTGCTTCGGTTCATTAGAATTTACTGGTATCTTGAAAAGTCAATTTATTGTGCACCAGATTCCACTTCAGAAAAAGTGGTATTAAAATAAACTCAGAATGTGTATAAATTTAGTCTGACTACAACAAGGACATCTATATATTTGATCTACTTCTATGCTGCAAGTAAGTTATCAGCAATAGCTGTAAAAGCAGAAACTAGAGGAGGACAAAGCAGTTAAATAGGCTGAAAACACATTGTTTGGTAGCTGTTCTCAGATTGTCCAGTGGGGTTCCTCTCCCCCCAGCTCAGTGTGATTTTTTAACTATGATGAATAGCAAAAGTTTGGTAAAGATGGACATTTGATATTCAGTAGCAGGGTTGGTTTTTATGCATTTGCATTTGTTGGAGGATAAGGGAATATGTCACACTTGGTAACACTTGGTGTCAAGCCCAAAACTGACATATATGTAGTCATTTTATTTAGCCCTATTGTATATTCCTTTTCTTTCTTTCTCTTTGCTGGTTATGGGGGTGGGGGGTTCAGACTTGCCACATTTCTAAGGTGGGAGGAGTGGAGATAGTGAGGGTTGTTTAGGCTAGGTGGTTCTCCTTCCTGTGGGAACAAAACTGACCCTGCTGAGAGTTGGAGGTGGAGATTGATGACACCAGGCAATGTTGATTTACTTCTATTGGGGAATGTGACTTTTGGGGGCTGTTTCTAATTTCCAATATTATGTAATTCCGCATTGCGTCAGATCCAGAATTACAATAGACTTTGCCAATTTGATGCTTTCCTAAATAAAAGAAATTGTTGTGGAAGGCGGACTTTGCTCTTTTCTTTGTAAATGAATTTCATCACTTGGAAACCTGACAGAATATCTCCCTGACATACTTGAATGTGACACCACTTCATTGCATCACAAGGTTACAATCCATATTTTATCTTTTTGGTGATAACCATTTAGGACCAAACATTAATACAGGTAATCTTTGACGTACAATCATTCATGTAATTATGGTTCAAAGTTACAACAGCACTGAAAAATGTGACTTATGACTGTTGCAGCATCCCCATGGTCAATTGATCAAGATTCACATGCTTGGCAATTGGTTCGTATTTATGATGGTTGCTATGTCCCAGATTGTCCCATGTGGTCACTGTTTGAGACTTTCTGACAAGGAAAGTCAACGGGAAAGCCAGATTCATTTAAAGTCATGTTATTAAGCTGCTGTGTTACTGCAATGTTTCACTTAGCAATTGTGGCAAGAAAGGTAGCAAAACAGGGAAAAACTCACTTAAGAACTGTCTCATTTAGCAACAGAAATTTTGTGCTCAGTTGTGGTTGTATCTCAAGGACTACCGATGACTTGAACTCATGATACCTAAAAGTTATTAAGAAGGAGAAGAAGGCTGACAAACATGTCATGCAATTACCAGAACAGTTTTCAGAAACATGAAGCATATTATGTTAAATATTTCCTAGAAAAATTTATCTGCCCCCATTTTTTTTCTTTCATAGCTCAGATCTGTTTTAAATTCTTACTCTTTCAACAACTCTGAACATTTCTTTTATTAAGCAAGACTGCGATTTCTGCCTATTTTCTCCTGCCTAAGTTCTCATTTTTCATTCTCTCAGTAATCACCAGACCATTAACCTATAAAACAGCATGATAAAACCAAGTTGAATGGCTTGACTTATTTCTCTGCTTTATCTGCAGTCATTGTTTGAAGGGGTATGCTTACATTCTAATTTCTGCAATGTTCTGTTTGTGAAATGACTGTACAGAATGAATTCAGATGAAGGATAAACCTGTTGTTTAAGTCAGTCATCTTCCATATATCACCAAAACTGGATATTTAAATTATACTTTATGTATAAACATAATTGGCTGCATTGTTAGACATAATGAGATTGCAGCATCGAACAACTTATGTTAGGGGGAAGGGGAAATCAAAGATAGTTTTTCCATCCTTTTTTTCTTAGGTTACCTTGATACTCTTAGGGTCAAGAATCATGTATTTGGTTGACCTATTTTTTTTCTCCTGCATCATAGATGAGGCTGATTGCTTAACTAGGAAGGCAAACCTGGAGGCATATTCCCAGTGACATGATGCATGTTAATTCTATTTAATAGGCAATAATATTGACACTGATGCATTGTAACATTTCTTTGAGTGGACAGAAGGCAGGTGGAGCATTGTGAGCAGTGAGATAGAGAATGTTGGTGGTTTGCCTTCTGGTTGTCAGATCCCCAGATAGTGTTTTCTAATTTTATTTTATTTATTTATTTTATTTTTATTTTTTTATTCGGTTTGTCAATTGCTTACAAGATAATAGGTGTAAGTAAAACTATATGTACCAATAACAACTCCAAAAACCAGAAAAAAACAGACTACCTATAACAATAAGGAAGCTTCAATCCAAAAAGAGATCACTTTGGTGGAAAAGCAAATCTGGTCACGTTGCCAACTTCAAAAGCTGATACAAAAATTTATGCCACCAGATAAAGACTGAATGCACCAATTATCACATTAAACAAGAGGAAAACCTTCTACGCACCAATTCCACCCGCGCTTTCTACAATTTTGTAAACAACAAACTAAAAGACTCAAGGTCCATCCCACCCCTGATAGGACCTAATGGTAAAGACTGCAACGATGACACCATTAAAGCCAACCTCTTTAATACATTCTTTGGCTCAGTATTTGTAAACAGCAGTGGATCATGCACAGTATTTCCTAGCCAAACCACAGAAAATTACAATGATCTAATACATATCGATTTTACAGAAGACAATGTTGAAAAAGCACTAAGCAATCTAAAACCATCTCTATCTATTGGACCGGATGGAATATGTGCCTACTTCTTAAAAAAGCAATCCACTGCCATAGCAGAACCTCCAAGCATAATCTTTGAAAAATCTTTCAGGACCAGCTCCTTGCCAAAACTATGGTCACAAGCCAAGATCATCCCCATCTTCAAAAAGGGAGACCCCAGCCTAGTTGAAAATTACAGACCAATCTCATTATGCTGTGTCACCTGTAAAGTCATGGAATCAATTATTAACCAATCCATCACCCTCCACTTAGAGACAAACAACCTACTCTCTAATAAACAATTTGGTTTCAGAAAAAAACTATCCTGCAATCTGCAACTCTTACACTGCAAAAACATATGGACTACACAACTCAATCAGGGCAAAACAATAGACGCAATCTACATAGACTTCTGTAAAGCCTTTGATTCAGTGGTACATGACAAACTACTCCTAAAACTAAAATCTTATGGTATCTCTGGACACCTGCATAACTAGATAGAAGCATTCCTGTCAAACAGACAACAAATGGTCAAAATTAGGAGTGTCCTATCAAATCCTGTACCTGTCAACAGCGGTGTCCCCCAAGACTGTGTTCTAGGACCAACTCTTTTCATACTCTAAATAAATGACCTCTGTGATCATATTAAGAGCAACTGTGTTCTCTTCGCTGACGATGTAAAGCTGTTCAATACCACAGACAATACTGCTACCCTTCAAAAAGATCTCGACTATGTATCAGAATGGTCAAACAAATGGCAACTTCAAATCTCAACAAATAAATGCTCTGTCTTACATATTGGTAAAAAAAATCAGAAAATAAAACACAGGTTGAATAGTCAAGACCTTGTTGATGATCCAAACTCTGTCAAGGACCTTGGAGTACTCATCTCTAATGATGTAAGTGCTCGAGCCCACTGTCACTACAAAGCCAAAAAAACATTAAGAGTTGTTCACCTAATCTCACGTAGCTTTTTCTCTGGTAATATTACACTACTAACTAGAGCATACAAAACATTTGCTAGACCTACACTCAAATACAGCTCATCAGTTTCGAACCCACATTACATATCTGATATTAACACAGTTGAGAAACTCCAGAAATATTTCACAAGAAGAGTTCTACACTCCTCGACTCGTTGCAGAATACCTTATGCCACTACACTTGAAATTCTAGACCTAGAAACCTAGAACTACGCCGCCTTCGGTCTGATCTAAGTATAGTATATAAAATCATACATTGCAATGTTCTACCTGTCAATGAATACTTCAGCTTCAACCATAACAATACAAGAGCAAACAATAGATACAAACTCAAGGTTAATCGCACCAAACTTGATTGTAGGAAATACAACTTCAGCAACAGAGTGGTCAATATCTGGAACACTCTACCTGACTCGGTGGTTTCTTCCCCAAACCCCAAACCCCAAAAACCTTAACCTTAGACTGTCTACTATTGACCTCACCCCTTTCCTAAGAGGTCTGTAGGGGGTGTGCATAAGCACACCAACGTGCCTACCATCCCTGTCCTCTTGTTTCTTTTATTTTTTTTATATGTATCCATGTATTCATAACTATGTTTTAATGACTCTTTTGACTTCTAGTAAAAATATGTTGTAATGATCTTCAAAAGTATTGCATCCTGTGAATAGAAATTGCCAATCAAGGGAAGAGAGATTGTTGTCTATAAGATCATAGTTGCCTTTTTTGAAGTTATAATTGGGCACCACATCATTGTGTTGATTTTGTGTGGACGTATGTTGACACAAAAGTCAATCATGCTGTGGTCACTGTTGGAAAAGGGTTCTTTAATTTGTATTCCGTAAATTGAATTCAAACTATTGCAGAAGATGAGATCGAGGCAGTTGTTAAGTCTAGTATTGTTGGTTACTAGTTGTTCCAGTCCCAGGTTTGTTACAGCATTGTATGGGTTCAGTTTTACATTCATTTAGGGTCCAGTTAATGTGAGGTAGATTGAAGTCACCAAGAAAGATAAAAGTGTGTGGGCAGGATGCTGCCCATGTTAGTAGTGTATTTAGTTTGTTTACATGTTCGATGTCATAATCAGGGGCTCTGTAACATAGCAAGAATCAAAATGTGATATTTAAGGACAGTTCACAGACGATGGTCTCAGGAAGAGCAAGCTCTTGGATAACTTGGATGTTTTTTAGATGTAAGGACTTTTTATAGAATAAAGTAACACCATCTCCTTTACGGATTTCACAATCTGATCGGTAAACATGATAGTCTCTTACTGTGGTAATGGAGTCAGGGAGAGATGCATTGAGCCATGTTTTACAGACAAATAGGATGTCGAATTTAGCCATATTTAGTAAGAGGAGAAATTCAGGTATTTTATTTTCAAGGCTTCTTGCATTGAGTAACTTGCATTTAAAGCCAGTTGTAATTGGAATTGAGGTAGTTAGGGCTGTGTGTGCCTAGTTTTGAGTGGTGGTGGGTTGGATGAGGTAGGGTTGGATGTGGAGTTGTGGGTTGTGTGACTTAGTTTCGATACAATCAGTGCGGTAGTCAATGTAGAGATCCTTTTCTCTATTGTCTTGATGTCTTTTGAGTTCCTTGCGGAGTTTATGGGAGTGGATTCTTTGCAGTATGGATAAGTCTGGTCTTGGGCGAAGTTTTTTGTGGTTGGGATTGGTTTTTGCAATGGCAGTTATTGTATGAATGAATATGCATTTGCTGGACTCATTTTTGCAAACTACTCTACTAAATTTTGGGGCCACCAAGCCATCATTGTATTTGGACTCAGGGCCATCTCTGGTTACTTCAATGATATCTTCAGGAGAGATGTTTGCTGTATTTGAGTTGCTTGTGATATTACGAACTTTGGTGATGTCATCTGATTCGTTGGTGTCTTCAAGACCAAATAAGATGGCATTTGGACATTTCTGATCATGTTCAATGATGTCTCTGATGAGTAAGGAGATATCATTTGTGGAATTATTTGATGGGATAGTAATTATTTGTGGTTTGGTGGTTATTTTTGGTTGTAGTTATGCTTGTAGTTGAGGTAGTAGTTGTGGTAGTGGTTGTTGGGTTGGGATTTGATTTTGAGCTGATAGGTAGTCGCTTATCAGGGCTGGTTTTTTTTTTCAAGAGAAATTAGGCTTTCTTGTATAATTGTTTCAAAACGTGTTGCTAAGCGTTTTTCTATTGAGTGCATGAGTGATTCTATGCTATCAACTCTGTCAGGCAGGGTACTTGGTTTGATTAGCTAATCACAGTTTAATTTGTTTAACTAATCACAGTTGATATAATTCTATTTGGCTTTAGAACATGGGGATTCAATTTTTGTCTTTAATATCACAAATGGGGTTGTGCATGCACATGTGTAAATACAAACATGCAGCTGTTTCAAGATGAGCTTAAAGAGACCATGTCTCTGTGTCCAAAATGGATCTGAAACATGCCAAAATCCTATGCTGGAGTTTCCTAACTACATTTGAAATAGGCTGCAATGTCCATTCAAGGCCAAGGTTAGCACAGCCTGCACTGGGATCATCAGGCCATCAAGTTGGGTAATCTCAAATCACTATGGAAGTTCCCAAATTGCTGTTGCTGCTGCTTATAGCATCAGTAACAGAGAGCACATCTGAATCTGGTGCCAAAGACCTTAATCCCATAACGACCCTTAGGTTTTGATTGCTTCTAAAGCAAGTCTGCTATGGATTGTCCTCTAAATGGATGCTGCTTTATACCTATGTGGTTACAAGAGCTAGGGTTCCTTAAAGTAGAAAGGGAAAGGTTATTACTGTTCTAAATTTTGTGCTGGGTCTTTTGTGCTTGCTGCACATTTTACTATCCAGGGAACATGTGTCTTGATATATATGGAAACCTTTCCTGGTCATTGAGGAGCGAAGGGATTTATTTCAGCTTAATGCCATTTCCACAATCCTGCCGTAGCTATTTTCTCTGCCCATGCTCTTGATCTATGCTTTGCCTGCTACTCCTATTGTAATTATTCCTGCTACGCCTTTTTGCAATTTTTTTTTCCCTGAAAATTTCTCAGGGCAAGGTAGGCAGATTATTATATCCTACAATGAGATTCCTGGGACTTCAACTTATCTCTCCAGATCAAAAAGGTCAGCCAATTTCTTCCCAATCAGATAGTTGATACTCTTTCTAGTTTCTGCCTGTGCCATTCTGTTGCTGCAGTGGAGGTAGCAGCATTTTTAGGAGACATAACAGCATGCAATCTAGATTGTCCATTTCAAAGTCATATTGCTTTTTTAGCATGTGATTTTATCTGGATAACATTTTTAACAAAAAAAATCACAGCAACTCTACTTTCAGGAGTTCTGAGATGTGTCTTTTAGGCTGTTGTTTACTGCTTGATTGATTGTCTGGTGTTACTCCTAGTGTTAATCCCTACTTAAATGGGCAGTGATTGCTGGCAAGGAGGTGTTCTGGTCCTTTTGTTTCCTTGTTAGCTTTTTCATTGCCTCTTTTTAATGGTATGTAAATGTTGTCTATCTCTATGTACCTGTTGATGACTGATTTGTGCAATTCCCACTTTACAGGAATTCCCTTGCAGTTTTGGATTTAGCTTGTTCTAGAATGCTCACAGACTCCCATTTGAAACTATGGTTGGGTCTATCCATGTGTTGTGAAATTAAGGAGCTTTCATCATGTCTTCTGACTGCTAGTCTTCTGCTAGTCTTCTGCTCCTCTGTCCTACATAGTAGCTGTTACATCCTTACATTGTATGTTGTAGATGACTTCTGTTTTTTCTTCTTGTGCAACTGGGTCTTTTGCTTTTACTTAAGATATTTTGGAAGGCTTTACTTAGTTGGTGTGCTATGGTCTCTTCTATTGGGACTTCATTATTGTTAGTCTGTACAAACATGACCACTGAAAGGACCTATGTGCATTGTAACTATCAGAAGGTCACCAGCTTGTCTACACAGATAAATAGTCTGCCTTAAATGTCATGCTTTTAAGTCTCGTGTTTCAAGTGCTGTATATCTCTTGCAGAATCAGTGAGAATTAAAACTTTGCCTTTAATGTATCTTAGTTATTTAATACTTGTATACTTTCCTTTGAAATAATGAACCATATTTTTAAAATAGGGACAGAGAAAGACTTTATAACACAACAAAATTGTTAATTCCTGATAGTGTTTTTGTTACTAGAGTAGCAGTTTTATTGAGAGAGCTAGTGATGTATATGTTGTAGTCTTGGATTAAGAATGTAAAAAAAGAAACACCAGGTTCTAGTTGAACTTCAGTAGTGAAAACTTGTAAGGTAACTTTGGGCTAGTCATTCCTTCTCAGCCCATCCTATCTCACAAAGTTGTTTTTGTAACGGAAAATAAAGGAGGTGGGTGTATTATATATGTCAACTTGAATTGCTGAAATAAAAATATAAAAACAAATGAGAAATGTTATTCCTTTAATTAGATAGATAGGTTCTCAATCAGGCACAAGGGAAGGCAGAATTCACTAATATTCTGTAGTGTGTTTGAGTGTATGTGTGTGTGTGTATGTATTTGCAATGACTTGTTTAAGTGAGAAGGGTAGAAGCCATTATTAGCAATGCAGGATCACCCACTAGAACAGGGTTGTCAAACTTGCAGCCCATGGACTGCATGTGTCACATGCTGGCCACGCCCCTGCCCAGCTTAGCGAATGAGAAAAAAGTCCCGACACATCACATGATGTTGGTGTGATGACACGAGTTTGACACCCCTGTACTACAGGATGATTGAAAAGGTTTGAAACCCCAAGGAAGGAAGGGGTAAGACATATGGTAGTAATTAGTGGGAAAAGGAAAGATTAATTGTACTACAATTTTGTCTCTCAGATATAAAATGAATTCACAGTAATTAAAGGAGCTTCTTGCCATGCAGTTGAGGAAACTGTATTTAATTGCTCAGTATACAACATTTTGACTTCCCAGGTCTGAAGAACAATTTGGGGAAATGCAACATCTTCCAGAGATGTTGCCACAGTCACTACGCTTAATTTGGGAATGTTTCCTGAAAAAGAATCCATCAGTGCGGGGGTTTTTATTTGTATTTTCCTATTATACTTATTCTTCTCTAAATCAAAATACACCAAAACCACCCTTACAAATAATGTAAATAGAAATGCAGTTAAGGAAAGGCAATGCGAAGAAAGATAATGTAAGAAAAACAAATACAAATTGTAGAGAAAAAGTGGTAATAGAATGCATGTCTGGACAAATAAATAAAGGGTAGATTCACAATTCATAGAGTCGTAGTGTTGGATGGGATATTGAGGATGATCTAGTCCAACCGCTAGCCCATTTCAGGAATCTTCATGTCGCCCCCAAAAACTGGCTGTCCATTTTTTTTTCCTACTGTATGACAGATTGGAAGACTGTACCATGTTTCCCCCTTATACTTCTCTTCCTAAGGCTAAACTTAGTAAGTTCCATTAATCATTCTTCATAACATCATGTTTTATAGTTTTTCCACATTATGACAACAACAGACAAATGTTTCTAGATAGCTGGAATTCTTTGAAATGTTCATGTGAAAGGAACAGAGACGTCTGCTGAAACTGTTTGTTAAAACAATGACACAAGTGTCACAGCAATACAAGCCCATATACATGTCCATCTTTCTGATTCACATACAAAAAGGTTCTATTATTTTAATGTAGAAACTGTGCCTTAATTCCTGGATCCCCAGCATGGTATTCTCATGTGGGGTAAGAGTTGGCTGCATGGCATGGGGCCAGGTTATTTGTAGGACCAAATTATCTCTATCTGCCCCATGTAGAAACAAGCCAAGGGTCTCGTTAGTTTAAAAAGTGGCATCTTTCTGGACCAGAAATGTGTTCTTTTGGGTACAGTGCCTGCTCTTTGGAACAACATTTACCCCAAGTTTAGCAGGCCCCAACTCTACTAAATTTTCTCAAAGCGTTGAAAACCTCGATCTGTTTCCAAATATGGAATTCAAACTGTAAGTTATAATCCATTAAGTTGTTTACTTGCGGCAAATTGATGTATCGCAGTTGCTGTTTTATGTTGTCTGTATTTGTATTTTAAATGTTAGATGCACACAATTCCTATGATGAGAGAGGTGGTCATATAAATAGAATTAATAAAATAAAAATTAAATGAATTAATCATGCTGTGACTTTCCATAAGGCCCTCTCCAAATTACAAGTGTGTCCACTGGCACAGTTACAGCATAAGGCAATAAAATCGTGCATCTCAAGTGCAGTAGTTAAGTAAATATATTGCCTTTAATTCTTATGTGCAACATCTGTTATTCAAAGATACATTCATTAAGAATCAAGAATCATAACGTACAACACTTAATAGTCAGTCATAGGCTACAATCAGCAATCAAATCATACCAGGAAACAGTCAATATAAATTGTAAGGATACAAGTGACAAAGTTACAGTCCTACAGTCACAAGTGGGAGGGGATGGGTGATAAGGAGTGATGAGAAGATTAATAGCAATAGTAGTGCAGACTTTGCAACAGTTGAACAGTGTTGAGGGAATTATTTGTTTAGCAGAGTGATAGCTTTCGTGAAAAAAATCTTTTCTTGTGTCTAGTTGTTCTGGTGTGCAGTGCTCCATAGCAGGGGTCCCCAACCACCGGGCCATGGACCGATACCGGTCCGTGGATCACTTTGTACCGGGCCGCAAAGAAAATAAAATAAAAAAAAATGGCAGCTTTCTTCGCCTTTGGTGAATGCTGCTGGGATCAGGGATCAAGGACACAAATGAAAGAAGGGGAGGGAGGAAGCAACCAAAGCCTGTCCTGCTCTCTGGTTCAGCGGCTTTGGTTTCCTCCCGCCTTGTTCTTCTCTCAGTCGGTCTCTTGCTCCTCCACCAGCCCAGGAAGACACTGCTTCAAAGAAGCCGGCAGGGTGGCTTCCTGTTGGCGCAGCTCCTCCGAAGCGCCCGTTCACCCCCACCCAGCCACCC